>VYZV01027800.1:2290-12943 GCA_013401275.1 Pandion haliaetus | reverse complement strand
GGGGGGAGCGGGGCGGTGCCGGCGCTCCCGCGGGCGGTTTAAAAGGCGGGAAGACGAAGCGAGCAGCTGCTGCTGCAACCGCTGCCGCGTTCTGGGGTGGAGCGCGAGCGCTGGGAAGTACGCGGGGTGCTGGGTCCCTGGCATCTGTGGTCCGTCGGTCGGTCGGTCTGTCTGTCTGCGTCGAGGGGACCCTTCCTAAGCAGCCATGTGGAGAAGACAAGGAGCAACAGGGACGAGTTGCACGGGGATAGGTTCCATCTTGATGTAGGAGACGCATTTTTTTTTATACTGCAACAGCCTCCCCAGGGATGCGGTAGAGTGCCTGTCCCTGGAGGTTTTCGTGGCGTAATGGGACAGGGTGCTGGATAATCTCATCTAGGCTCCCTTTCCCACAAAATGCTGGACAGGGTGGTCTTTCCAGGTCCCATCAATCTGGGCTGTTCTATGGTTCTACAATACCCTCTGGCAGGGTTTTCTGTGGAATCCCACAGCAAGGTGAACAAATGAACTGTAATTCTTGGGTTCAGCTGAACTGTTGACACTTTCTGTTACTTTATTTGTGCTTTGTTTATAGTATGTTTTCATGCAGCTAAGTCCAAGAATCCTTTTGGATAAAGCTTCTGCTCTTTTAGTTAGGATTCTGTGGCATTTGATATTTGAGCTAGTCACCTCAAAAAATAATTGAAATAGCTTTTAAAGACTCATAAACAGATGTGTTATTACAACTTGTGATTGCTTAGGACTCCCCAAACCCATTACATTTTCTTTTAAATCCTGAAAGAACACAGGAAGCGTGTCTGACACTGATGTTGTGAAAATGGAGAAGGGAATAAAGACTAGGGCTATTTCTTTAGTCCATTGTGTATATTTTGGACTCTCTTGCTGGGCTAAAATAGCTACATGTAGCTAAAGGCTGCTGGAAGAAAATTATCTTTCTCTGGGGGAATTCTAGAGATGGATTTGAGCTCAAGGCAGGAAGTCAAGTCCATGGGTCAGGGTCCTGATCGGTGGGGTACGCTGCCAGTCACAGGCGTGGCTGCAGCATAGCTCAGGCAGAGATCAAGGGCCGGTGGCCTGAGTTAAATGCAGCTCCAAAGCAAATGGGGCCAGGCCCCTGCTACTCACACCTCTTTTCACAGCAGTCTGACGCACCCTGTCAGTGCAGGCCTTGAGCACGGGCAGCTGAAGTCCTGGGGGAAGGGTGGCACTCAGGGTTCTGACACAAGCTCACTGGGAAAAGATGATGCCCTCTGTGTCCATCTTCTAGTATTGGGTGACTTCTTAAAGACCTTGTACCCTTGCTATCCAAGCCCTTGAAGAAATGCTCTGCAAAACCGAAGGCTAGTCGAATATCTCCCTATGTGTACCCAAAACAGCAAAAATTCAGTCCATGCGTTGCAAGTGATAGCAGTTTTCTGACTTTTTTTATTTTTCATTTCCCCAGTAAATATTCTACTCAAATAGAAGGTATTATGCAAACATATTTCTGTTTGAGTAATATTTCTGTTATACCAGGATAGCATGTGCCTGTAGCTCCCTCTCTCCTGAAATCCACAAGAATTGCGGCAACACAGTTTTTAATTCAAACAGTAAATCCCCACTACTATAAATCCTTCCCTGCAGCTCCCCCCTCCCCTGAATATCAGTACTGTAAATAAGTGGCTGGTCTGAAAAAAGAGTAGGTGGTGCATAACATTAAAAACAGTAGCTTGTTGAGCAAAGCTATTTAAAAAGATTCTGAGTACCACATAAAAAGGTACTATCAGCAAATACCAGACTAGCATCTCAGCTACCTTTACTGGGCTGTGAGTTATTGCTGTGGTCAATAGATCTCTTTTCTGTAGCATTCTGCTTATGTAGGTGATAAATCTTACAGTCTTATGGGAATAGGGTCAGGCTTCTGCTACTCTGCCCCATTATTTTTCTCCTACATCATTTAGAAAACTGCTGGACTGGACCATTTTTGGCGCAGTGACTTTTTGTTCAGCTACACAGTAAATTTTATTGTGCATATTAAATTTTAGCTCGGACCACATTTTAACGTCCATCTTGATAGAAGGTGAAAGTGAAATAAAATCTTAAGCAAAAGAGCAAATAACGATGAGAAGTAGAAAACAAACGCTATTTTAAATGAATTTTTTAGATGTAAACCACAAAAAGATAAAAACAAGTTTTGATTTTTGGTCATAAGGGGTTTTTTTTAAATATTTTTCAAATCTGAAGAATGAATAACCTAGTAGTACTGGCACTCAGAGAAGTTTTCAGTAACTCTTTAAGGTCTGGGACTATTTTAAGCAACGGGTGGTTTGAAATTCTTGCTGTTAAAAGAGAAGCAACATAAGGTGATGTTGGGTAATGATGGACAAAGCATTTGAATCTCATGATTTTGGTGCCACCTCAGTACAGCCACCTGCCAGGCATCACAGCTTCCACTCCACTCTACTCCTATGTATGCTACCTCTGTTCCTTCATTTTCCTGGAGACGGAGAGGTGTGCTACTGCCCTGTGGGAGCAGGCAGCGGGAAGAGGAGGGGAAGGAGGAGTGTGGCATGCTTTTAGCCTGTGCTGTAGGTGAGCAAAGACCTTTCAGTTTTGTTGTCCGTGTTCAGGCAAAGGGACAGGACACAGACACAGTGGAGTCAAGATGTGAAAGGCAGTGAATAGCAGAGCACAGGATGGTATCACAGATATCTCCAGGTAGCATTAGCACCTGGTGGTTTTAGCAACTTGTTCTATATCAATAATTATGAGTTACATACCTGATATCACAATAAAACATCACGGTCCACAGTGTATGAGGTCAGCATGTATCTCTGCAGAATCACAAGGTAGACATGGCTGCGCAAATGTCTTTATTTATTCATTAGGCCATACGTGCTGCAGCAGAATGCTCAATTGCATTTATAAGAATTTGAGAAAGCAAGGGCTGCTTTTATTTTGAACTTTTAAGTCTGAAGAGTACATAAGGACAATCTTCAAATACATAATAAGCTGCTGGAAAGAAGAAAGGAGTGGTCCGTGTTCTGCTTGAATGGCAAAGAAGTGAATTTTTGCAAAAAAATATCAGTCCAGCTGTTAGGGAAAACTCTCTAATGTTAAGGATAAAGAAGCAGTGGAATAGGTTACCAGTCAGGGATTCTCCATCACTAGAGGTCCTTAAGGAAAAGGAAATGTCAGGGAAAAGTGATACATTTGCAGGACTTCAGGATGTCCCTCCCATAGAACCCTGTTTTTCTTTGATTCTAACATGCAATGCCTGCGATGTCCGTGATAGACATAAATCTTTGTTTCCCTGAGTACGGTTTGTTAACCCTGAGAAATTGATTCAAGCATCTTTGTTGATTCTTCTATTCTCTTTGTCAAAGAACTATTTTCCCCTTTCTGACTAGATTTCTTCCTTACCTTCCTCACAGATTTTGCTCTTCACTAGGCCTTCCAGGAAAGTCCTCTGCTGTCCTCTTTTATTTTCCACTCAACAGTGCTTTCTTTGGTAGTGACTGTCTAGCTTGGAGAGGACAAGTACTTCCATTAACATTTCTTTTTTCAGTACCTGGAGTAAACTCTTCAGGTTTCTGTAGGAAAGCTCTGTGTATGTAATGACAGATCTTTGACCATGTCTTTTTTCATTAGTCCCCAGTGCCAGTTTAGCTTCTCAGAGACTGTTGAGAAGCAGCTGTCCGGCTGTGGGAGAACAGTCAGCTACTCTTTCCATAAAGGAAAGGTAAATAGATGCTGTGCCACTGGATGAACCATCTGTTAGTTTCACTGAAAAAAGGAAGATCATGAACTTGGGTGTGGTTTGGGGCTTTTTTGTTTGGTGGAGGTTTTGTTGTTGGTTTTTTTTAATTTTAGACATATTGGCTGAAAGTTTTTAGGTTGTTGGGTACTTAGCTCTCATCTGTAAAACTTTCCTTCATCTGTAATGTCTAAAGCCCCGTGTGTGGTCTATATGGAACCTTATTGTGTGCAAGGAGTTTCTTTACATGATTGCTACTTCTTAATGGTTTTTTCTACCACTGGAATGGAAAGGTACCAAATGTTACATCCTCATACTTTCACAGCATCAGGCTAGAAAATGTGCAGCAGTCTCTTGTGTTTTGGACTTTGGCTGTCCATACTAAAAAAACCCCAATTGTTCTCCAACTGTTATAGTGCACAGACTGCATAAGAGCCATCTTCTGTGTCCTAATCTGAAATAAAAGTCTTAGCTGTGAAAATAGCTACCCAACCAGAAAATAAAGGAGTACACTAAGCTACTCGAACCTAGTTTTCATTTATTTTTAAATTGAATAAGCAACTTACAAAGAACAAAATTTTCTTAATACAAAAAATAGTCTTGTACTTTAGGGTCTAATATAAGAAGAGACCGAACAACATGGCTTACTGTAGCATCATTAAAAGGTAGTGTAGTTCTGATAGTATTATAGGGCAATAGGAATGGGTCTGGAAAATGAAGTGGCCTCTACCAGCTTTGGAAATGTACCATAGCATAAATACTGCTTAAATCTTTATCAAATTGCTGGTCTCTACAAGCAGAAGCCATGCTTTGTTTATAAGGGCTATGCAGATAGGCTAAACTTGTTTTCTTATAGGAATCATTAAGCATTTGCCATACACAGTTGAAATAAGAAATGAAAATACCATGAGTTGTATTGCCACTACCCGAAGCCACTTCATTCTACTGGCACTTCTAGCCACCTGGCAAAAGTCGTTCTACTTTATAGTAGTAACATTTACTTTGTGGTCCTAACTGAATTCCGGTTTCAGAAACATCTAGTTTCTCCAAGATTAAGATGGCTGTAAGCTTTATTTCCCAAACTGATTGATATTTTACCTCATGTCTCTGAATAGATCTTTCCGATACATATTTCTCTGTGTCTGGTTCCACACATAAATCCAAACACTTCTCATTTTTTCCCTCTTTAACCCCTTTGCCTCTTGAAGTGTTCTTCATATATGTATGTGTCGTGGTTTCGGTTTCAGCCCAGCCGGTAACAAAGCACCACGCAGCTGCTCACTCACTCCCCACCCCCTCCCCTGGCCACGGCGGGATGAGGAGAAAATCCAAAGGCAGGCTCGTGGGTCGAGACAAGGACTGGGAGGGATCACTCCCCACTGATGGTCACGGGCAAAAGACAGGCTCAACTTGGGGAAGAAACAAAATCCATTTCATTGACTACCAGTCAAATCAAAACAAGGCTATTAGGAAGGAAAACCCAACCCCAGAACCCCTTCCCCCCACCCCTCCCTCCTTCCCGGCTCAGCTCCACTCCCGGTTCTCTCTCCCTCCTCCCGCCGGCGGCACAGGGGAACAGGGGCTGGAGGTTGGGGTCAGCTCCCCACACCTTGGCTCTGCCGCTCCTTCCTCCTCAGGGGGAGGACTCCTCACTCGTCCCCTGCTCCACCGTGGGGTCCCTCCCACGGGAGACAGTCCTTCACCAACTTCTCCAACATGGTTCCTTTCCGCGGGCTGCAGTTCCTCACAAACTTCCCTGCCGTGGGTCCTTTCCTGCGAGCTTCAGTTCTTCAGTCACACACTGCTCCAGCGCGGGCTTTCCCATGGAGTCACGGCCATCTTGGGGGCCTCTGCTCCTCCGCTGCCCCGCTCCCCTCCCTGGGCTGCAGGGGGACAGCCTGCCGTCTCCCCACAGGCTGCAGGGCCATCAGCCTCCTCAGGCGCCCCTCCTCCCCCTCCTTCTTCACTGACTTCGGTATCTACAGAGGGGTTCCTCTCACATTCCAATAACCCCACTGCTCCGTGCAGGTTCCCCTTCTTCAGTCTGTTCCCAGAGGCGCTCCCACCATCACTGATGGGGTCAGCCTGGGCCAGAGGCAGGTCCGACTGGGAGCCAGGGGAGCTTCCAGCAGCTTCTCACAGGAGCCACCCCTGCGGCCCCCTCCCCTGCTACCCAAAAAAAACCAAAAAATGCACCACACAAACCCACAACAGTATGACATGCTACCTCCTCATCCAGCACCTTCTGCTTTTCAAAAAGATCCCTGTTCGGAAAACAGGAGACACATAACATCAGTCATCTTGTCACAATCGCTTATAGGAGGAAGGAGAAACTATTGTGGAAGTAATACTCAGTCTGTGAAAAATGTGCTTAGTTTATTTCCATGTGCAGTGAGGACCTGGGATGTTCTGGAACATGCTCAAGGCATATGAAATCTTTGGATAGTTTACCTGTCAAACTCTAGCAAGTCACCACCAAGCTTCATACGCATGTAGCCATGTAGCGTGTTCTGCCCATTAAATCAGCTCAGTCTATGATGTTGCAATCACTGTAGCACAGAGCCGTGGAAATTAGAGTTGTCATTTAAATTGGAAAGAATCAAACTAGAAATAAATCATAACTGTGAAAACAAGGCTTATTAACTGTCCAGACACTATTATTGCTTAATATAGCTGGTAGTTTTTTCTGTCTTTGTATCTTCTAGATGCCATGTTTTAATCAAACGCAAGTTATTAAGCTCCAGTGCATGAGTAACTGGTAAAAACTATTTGGCCTGCCTTATGAGAAGCCTGACTAGAAGGTCACATAATCCCCTTTGGTCTTAACAACTATGAATCTTGTTCCAGAGTTTATTATTGTTTTCCCAGAAGGCTGTGAGCTATGAAGGGACATGGAGTCAGGAAAACTAGAGAGGGATTGTCTCATAATTCCGAGGTCTACTCCTGTGAAATCAACTGGTAACTTGCTAAAAAGCCAAAGAAATCCTTTTGGCTCTAACTTCAATGCAGTATAATCACTCCTTAAACATGGACTTAGATTTAGTCCCTCACTGTAGTTGGGCATGAAGCATACATTTTGATTGTGGCCTCTTTCAGACCTAAAAGTCTGTCCATATCACGTATGCGGTTGCAAAACTGTCAGAAATGACAAAACCTGGAGATTGCCTTGTATACAGCACTGGAACAATTAAGCATATCACTAGCCCCACTCTTAATGGTGTGTAATTGGAAGAAGATTTCTCTTTTAACTGCCTCTTACCTTGATTGGCAGATAATGTCATCATTTTGACTGGTAGTCCCCAGTCAATCATGCATCATATGGTAATGCAGGTTTCCCTTGCTTCCCTGAAGGATATACTAGACACTGAGAGTCCCTTGCCAGAGGCTTTACATATTACTGTACTTCTCAGTGATGGGTAATTCACCGTTTTTTTGGCTTTTCTTTGCTTTGAGAAGTGGTTCTCTAGGTTTTGTGGTTCTTCCCTAAACAGGCAGGACTAAAGTGAAGACATAAAAAAATCTCCTTAAAGTTTTTTTCAAAAACATTGACAATTGATGCTCAAATTACAAGACCTTGGAGTTTATTGTATGCAGCAATGGACCAACTGTTGAAAAAGTAACAGTTCAAAATAATGAGTGTTTCAAGTAGAATATCTAAAATTCTCTGAGATTTTCTGCCTGAGAATATCATCATGTGATGTAAAGAATTTCAGATGCTTCGCACTAGGAAGTTTGAATCCTGAATGACATAGCTGAAGTACTGACTTCTTCATTTTAGCTCCACTCAAAAATCCTGAGTCGAAATCACACAGAAACGTAAGGTGTCTTTTTTTTCATGGAACTGCACAGTCCAGTAAGTATGAAAACTACCACAAATACAAAAGGCAAGAAATAAAAACTCTTTGTTATATTAAATAGATCAGTTTTGCCTATTTTGAATGTTTCATTAGTGCAGACTTAGCTCTTGGCGTTACCTCAGAGTAGGGATGTTGTCAAATACAATCAACCAGTTATTGGACAACACAGGGAAGTAGACTGCCTATAATTATAGGTGGCAATGGAATAGTAACTCCTTGATCACATGTTGGATTATAATGGAGATATTGAGAACAATGGGCTGGTTTATTTTCCTGAAGTCTGATAGCTTTTCTAATAGTACAATATAAATCATAGAACAATTACTTTTTCTAGTGTATTCCCTCTAAAAAAAATTTAATGCATTGGTTTTTGTAAGTATCCTAATGAACAAAGCAGCCACATTTATAGCACATTGAGGAAACAAATTTCAGTGTCATGAAATTCTGTTAAGAAAGTGATTTAACTGAAAATAAAACTAATAATGCTGACCCTTGGCCTACTTATAACCCCAAGACTTCAATTTAGTTATATGTTAAAACTAGTTCCTGAAAGATTCTTACTTCATTTTGACATCTAGTGGCACGAAGAATTGGAGTGGAATGGTATAAAAAAGGTTTTTTCCTTTTCCAGAGGACCATTCCATCCTTGGTCTTTAAGTAGCAATGCAACTTTGGATATTGGTTTTATACAGTCACATTTAACTGCCTGCTTTGCCTTTAGAAAGCAAAGAATACCTATAATATAAATTAAAGCTCTCTTGTTTGTCTTGAGGCTACATTAATTTCTCCCAAGAATGACTGCATCTAAATGATGGTCAGGTATTGTCAGTACACTTAGGGTTTGGTTTGTTGTGGGTTTTTGGTTTTTTTTTTCCTATCACTGCCTTAGACTATGAAAATGCTCTAAACTGAGTAAATAATTTAGACCTAGAAATTGATGAAATTTATCCTGCTCATTTCAGTCAAATTATGTCAAGTCTTTAGTACAGAATTTTACATTTTTTAGTAATCTTTTATAGTCCTTGGTCTCATGTGCTAGCTCTATTTTCCTTTGAAAGCATTCCCAAGAGATCACTTGTGTCACTCTGGCTCAGTTACGTTTAATTCCTCAGGAAGTATACAAGCTGCCTCACAAAGTAGCATTAGAACAATAATCAAATTTCGTATTACTGGTTTTATGCACTGAACAGAATAGGTGCAAACATGGAACATGAATCTGAGACCATGTGAATTAGCTAGTCTTACACTGAGAGAATCAGAAAATTACCATGGGCCAACTGACCCTTTTTTTCATGGTAGTAAGTACTCAACTCATTGGTTTCTTTGCTAGAGGAGGCTTCAACAAGCTTTTCTAGCTCAAGAACACTGAGGACAGAAGTTTCTTGATATTGTGCTTCAGTTTGCTGACTAATAGGTCCTATTTGGTTAAAAATGTGCAGTTAAAATGTCCCTTCTGCACGTCTGTACAGAAATAATGAGGCATTTATGTGTGCATTAATTATGGATTGAAACTATATCTCAGATTGGAACGTGTCTTTCTTCTCATAATATAGCCTGTGGGCTGCTGAGCTCATCTCAGAGTTACAGTAAAGCAGAAAAACCCTTTACTTTCATATATCGACACTGTACTCAGTAATTAGTGGAATTTTTCTGTTTGTGATAAATTTATGGTGATATAACAGACAGCGTATAGGTGTGAAGATTACCAGCTCATTGGTAAAGCAAAAAGACCACAGATGAAACACTGGAACAAATAGCTTAGCATATGTGAAAATGTAGGGTGGCTGTGTTGTTCTTTTAGCCTGTTACTTTCCTTACAGATAGAGCGCAGTTGCAGTAGTGTGGTAGTATAATAAGATTATTAAAGTTGTATAATCTAAGCATTAGAAAAAATTTCTTAAAACATTTTTGTATTCCTGATACTTTCCTTCATACATATGTTTAATATCTCATCAAAAAGAGTAACAAAAACTTTGTACTGTACATGAAAAAAAGAGTAAGGAATGGAGTTAGCTCTTTTCAGATGTCTAGAGTAAAAACTCTGTGTTTCAAGCCCTTTTTGAAGTTGGATCTTTCAAAATCTAATCTTATGAGTGCTAGTCTCTGTTAATTGGGTAGATACATAGGTAGGTACCTGTGCAGTGGCATGCAATATATGAGAGAATTATAGGAAGAAGCAAATAGTGGATAAATCAATGAACCTTTTGGACTTCCAACATTGCAGATGAAAATCCCTGGGTTTGCCTCTCATTGCCTACTTATAATGTTTCATTTCTTTATCTGTAAGCTATTTGCATGCAGAAGATCATAAAATTAAAATAATTCTACTTGTTCTTTCTACTTATCAAATAAATAAATAAAAACTAAGCCAGATTGTTCTTAATCTAGCAGAATCTGTTTCCATTGAATTGTAATACAGTATAATCGAGTGAAAGACCAAACTGTGTTAGTGAACTACAAAGTGTGTTTTTTAAAGTAAGTCTTAGACTCTAGGGAACCTGGTTTATAAAAACAGAACCTTACCTTTCGTATGTTCTACCTGACTGCCTGATTTCTGAATTAGTGGATGTGTTTAGTTTTCATCAGACATCAGAACAGCTAGAAGTTTTACACAAAGAATTATATGACCTGTTCATTTTACAAATTAATACAATTCTAAACAATGTCTCGCTTCTTAGCATTGGAGGTTTTATGAAGGGGTGTAATGTAGTGCTATGTTACAGCATGTGTGGCAGAATATTCTGTTTCTTTGGGACTGTCTTCAAACCTTTAGTGTTGTTTTTCAAATAGCACTGCCAAAATAGCAGGACATTTCCATGTAGAAGATAATGCAACAGCATGGACTTAACTAAAGAGAGCCTGAAGATGCAGAACTTCCTCTCTAATGGATGTTAAAACTAGTCTTATTGTCCCCGCACCAGGCTTTGCTGATATTGTCATAACCGATACAGACTACTTGTAAGAAAATATCCTCTTCCCTTAAGCTAGGCTGTGTAAGCACAGAGAAGTTGAATGTTAAATTGGGGAAAAATTGGGTTGCACCTTTAAGAAATAGTGTTA
>VYZV01027799.1:41237-57151 GCA_013401275.1 Pandion haliaetus | reverse complement strand
GTGCCAGGTCCTGCACTTGGGTCACAACAATGCAACCCCATGCAATGCACCCGGGTCACAACCCCACGCAACAGTCCAGGCATGGGGAAGAGTCGCTGGAAAGCTGCCTGGTGGAAAAGGACCTGGTGGTATTGGCCAACAGCCAGCTGAATATGAGCCAGCAGTGTGCCCAGGTGGCCAAGGCGGCCAACGGCATCCTGGCCTGTATCAGAAATAGCGTGGCCAGCAGGAGCAGGGAAGCGGCCGTCCCCCATGTACTCAGCACTGTCAGAATGCACCTCCAATACTGTGTTCAGTTTTGGGCCCCTCACTATGGGAAAGTCACTGGCATGCTGGAGCACATCCAAAGAAGGGCAATGAAGCTGGTGAAGGGTCTAGAGCACAAGTCCTATGAGGAGTGGCTGAGGAAACTGGGGTTGTTTAGTCTGGAGAAAAGGAGGCTGAGGGGAGACCATATGGCTCTCTACAACTACCTGAAAGGAAAGGAGGTTTTATAGTGAGGTGGCTGCTGGTCTCGTCTCCCAAGTAACAAGTGATCGGACGAAAGGAAATGGCCTCAGGTTGCACCAGGGAACGTTTAGATTGGATATTAGGAAAAGCTTCTTCACCAAAAAGGTTGTCAAGCACTGGAACAGGCTGCAAGGGCAGTGGTTGAGTCACCATCCCTGGAGGTCTTTAAAAGATGTGTAGATGTGGGCTTAGGGACATGGTTTAGTGGTAAACTTGGCAGTGCTACGTTTACAGCTGGACTTAATGATCTTAGAATCACAGAATCATAGAATATTTAGGTTGGAAAAGACCTTTAAGATCATCGAGTCCAACCATCAACCATGCCCACTAAACTGTGTTATGAAGTGCCTTGTCTACATGCTTTTTTAATACCTCCAGGGACAATGACCCAACCACTTCCCTGGGCAGCCTGTTCCAATGCCTAACAACCCTTTCACTAAAGAAATTTTAAATCTTAAAGGTCTTTTCCAATCTAGCCTATTCTATGATTATATATACTGAAAAATAATCACTTACTTAACTCTGATCCTTCTTGGCATTCTGAAGAACAGGATGTCAAGGTCAAACTAAATAGTTAAAAAAAATAAAATCCCTTTATTCACAAATGTTACAGTATGTCTAAATAGATCCATGTGACTGATGTGGTGAGCAGCATGGCTGGACTGAACTTGTGGCTGCCTATGCCTTAACACCACAGAAATAATGTGCATCTGCAGCTGATGATGGCACTGGAGCTCCAGTGACTGTCCAGGGAATGGAGATTTTCCTGAAACACCTGTGTCTAAGGAAATCGCTGAGCTGAAAACTGTAGGACAAAATATGATAGAAAACTGTTGCTATGTGCTTGAACTATTTTACATTCTTCTCCAGATGTCCATTGGTGGATGCTATTGGAGCACAGTACCCTGAACTGAACGGACCTTTGGTCTGATTAGTTCTAGGTGTTAGGATGTGTTTGGTAGAAGTGCTATTGCAGATTGAAATATTTGGTTTTTTTCTTAATTATATATATTTCCTAAAAAAAATCCAAATGAAACCCAAACCTAAACCAACAAACCCACACCCAAATTCCCCACTATTAGGTCAGCAGCTCTTCTTTTTGGTTTTCTGCTGTGCTTTATTTTTTTATTAAAGTTAATTAATTAATTTGGATACTTTTGCTAATAAAACTAACCTGGTCACAACACCCCCCCCAACACACAGTATTACAGAGACTCCAAATCTCCTACAGAACAAGGGGGAAGTGAAATGGATTTAAGATCCAAGTGTTAAATTAGATTACATGCACATTAATCCTACTCTTGATACAAACCACTATTTCTCAGCTAGCTTTATATATCCTCTGTGCTTGTACGCCCGCACTCACCCTTTCCCTCCAGTCCCATCTGTAAATGCAGCCTACATTCATGTGATTATGAAGAGTTTACAGCCTAAGTTCACAGGATCAGCTGGGACATAGGAGATAATGAATATTCATGAGTTGTAGTCTTTCAGTACTTGGTCATTCTCATCACGCAGTGTGGCTGTCTTCACTTTACTAACTTGATTCTCCTATCTCCCTGTCTCTAGAACCTGTAGGACATGCATTTTTACTGCTCTTAACTCTCTGTTCTTCCACATGCTCCATACCAGACTGTCTGCCCATGGTTATCTATCTATTGCACTAGTGGGTGGAGTATGCTTGGGTATCTGGCTGTCCTAGAATGGTCTAGGACTTGTATGTCAATGAACAAGGGGACCCTTCCAAGACTTGCATGTTCTTTGTACTGAAACGAAACCTGTCTTACATGGGCTTCTCATAGTACTTCCTCTGAAGTGGCTAAACAAAGTGGCACCCAGCTATAAGAGAAATGGAAAAAAGAATGTAAATCTTCTCATGTAAAGAGAAGAACACGGGAGATTCTGGTGGCACAAAAGAAGTGAAGAGACTCCCAGGAAAGCAGAGAAGCCCAAGAAGTGGGAACAGTTGCTTTTTAGACAGTTTTGTTCTTGCAGTTCTGTTCTACCCGATAAACACATCTTCTTCAACTATAGATTACAGAGCTTGAAAAACAGACAATTTCAGGGACCCAGTGATACAAATCATGCCTATGTGCATGCCTGCTGGCAAAGCCTTTGCATGATATGCTGGATGGCAAGGGGCAGGATAAACAGCCATTGCTGCTGCATGCAGATCTTACTGAAATTATGACTGGTTTTCCACCTATTTCTTAGTCCCTTTAGTTTTAGGTATTGTCCTCTTACTGCACCATATTCTCACTGTTGCATGTCCTAAAAGGCATCTGGAACTGATCTTGTATCACAGAAAAATTATTTCCCTTCTTGTCAAAGAAGGAAATCTGGAAAACTGATGCAAAACAAAAGTGTGTAAGGTATGAATTATTACCTTAAAAATCACAGCAACCTGATCTCTAGTCAGTTTGAAAATTTAATGATACCAGCAAAAAGAGTAATATAGCCCATCACTTAAAATGTAATCAGGTTTTGAGTTTGTATGGCATTTCTGATATCCTCTTCAGCTTTTGCAGTACTGATAGTTGTAGTGTCTCATTGACAGGTTAATGAACCAGATGATATGCTCTTCTGTTTTTTCTGTATAAAACTATTAATCTTTCTTTCCCAAAGAGCTTAGGATCTGTTAGACAAAACTAAGAGACCTTTGTGAGATTTGCCTACAAATTGTCTGCATGGCTGTGCCTCCTTACTATCCATGTTGTGTGTCCTCTTCGGTAGCATCCTATTGATGTCCTGCCTTATGTGCCATGCACTGCTGAACTGATAGTAATGCACCTCATTCTCAAGTGATTGTCATCTGGAAGTACTTACCAGCGTCCACCAAGTGGATTCTGTGAGTGCCTCTCTGTATCTCAGTTCATACAGTGTAGGAGTTGCAGGCAAGTCCCACTTTATTATCAGTTGGTTTGTGATCTGATAAGCATTTATGTTAGATGGTGTCAAGCACTTCCCTAAAGTGGGGAACATGCAGCTGTTAAAAATGCAAGTGAAGCAGGAAAGCTTTGGTAATTATGTCTGTCAAGTGTGGTTTATAAAAAATAAGAGACTTGGCACAGAATACTGAACACTGAAAGACTGTAAAAAGACTGGAAATAAATAATTACTAAATCTTTACAGTATCAACAAAATAGGGTTGTTCCTCTTGCCTTTCTTTTGTGAATGCTTCTACTGATTTCAAGAAGACCCTTTTTCTAAGCAGGTGCTACTCTGAGTGAGTCTGAAAGGCAAAATCAAAATGTTAAGAGTACCTATAACTGTGAATTGTATAGAAAATTTCCAGAATGTCTTCCAATTTCAGCAACTGTGTTTAGCTATATAATTGTAAGTGCAAATACATTTTTGCCTTTCCCTCCAATAAACACAAGGTGGCCAACAGCCACCAGAGGAGGTCATAGTGATAATTTGGGTTATACTGGTAGTGCCCCTAGCAGTGAGAAGCACTGTTTTTTCTTGGACCATGATTACTCTGAGAAGGTGAAGTTTTGGAAAGCTCTTAAAGTTATCTCAGTGATTAGATACTGTAGGGAATCTTTGAATAAACATCTAAAGAACACAGTTAATATGATTTCTTTTTTCATGTTTCCCCTGCAGCACTGTGTAATGGGTAAGTGGCCTTTGAAATGAGCTGAACTTTGAAAAGGTTTCTCAAAATGCTAATGTTCTATAACAAGGATTCCTTAAGTGCATGGTACTGAGTCAACCTGCTCTTTGTAAACCAATAAAGAAGTACAGAAAACCATCAAAGAGAGCACAGGAAGCTGGTTAAATACTGTACACAAATGTCACTGTATCTTTTTCTGGATATGACTATAAAATAGTCTAGCAAATGATTTAAAGTAAAACCCTTCTCCCTTAAAAGCTGATAGACTTCTGCGATTGATTTCAGTAAAGATTTCATCCAAGGAAGCCAAACTGCAGCTTAGCTCTCTGAATCAGTGAAAGTAACAAGTATATATTGGGAGTTACAATTTTGGAAATAATCTTTAAGAAAATGCTACCACTGCTTCAGCTGGGCACAGTTCGTGAAGATGCTGTACCTGCTTTGCTTGGTGTAACTGAGATGTTCTTTCCTTTCACACAGCTGTCATGGGCATAATTCACTGCTATCCAAATAGATGCAGATCGCTTCATGTAGAGATCCTTTCGTTCTATTGTGATGGAAGATGATGATGTGTTTCGTTGAAAAAGTTTTGGTATTCTGTCCCTTTGGAGAAAAGGAAGCAGAATGAAAAACAAACATTTTATTGGATTATAGTTACTCTTTCCTCCCCCTGCCCCAGAAAGCATCATTACAGCAATTGATAGTTTTCCAGGTACCTATACACAAAACTGAGCACAGAATCACAGAATCGTTTAGGTTGGAAAAGACTTTTAAGATCATTGAGTCCAACCGTCAACCCAACACCACCATGACCACTAAACCACATCCTGAAGTGCCTTGTCTACATGTTTTTTGAACACCTCCGGGGATGGTGACTCCACTGCTATTTCCCTGAGCAGCCTGTTCCAATGCCTAACAACCCTTTCAGTAGAGAAATTTTTCCTAATATCCAATCTAAACCTCCCCTGCTGCAACTTGAGGCCATTTCCCCTCGTCCTATCAGCAGCCACCTGACAGAAGAGACCAGCACCCACCTCACTATAACCTCCTTTCAGGTAGTTGTAGAGCCATAAGGTCTCCCCTCAGCCTCCTTTTCACCAGACTAAACAACCCCAGTTCCCTCAGCTGCTCCTCATAAGACTTGTGCTCCAGACCTTTCACCAGCTTTGTTGCCCTTCTCTGGACACGCTCCAGCATGTCAATGTCTTTCCTGTAGTGAGGGGCCCAAAACTGAACACAGTACTCAAGGGGCGGCCTCACCAGTGCAAAGTACAGGGGAATCTTGAAATCTTGAGATCTTGAAGGATAGGCCTGAGCAGCCTGAAACAGCAAGTGGAATTCTAGTACCCTAGTAACTCTAGCAAATTTAAACATGCAAATCCTTGTTGCATGGTGGAGAACTGTTAAATTCTTTAAACTTGTAAGGCACAGCATGATACAAGACAAAATCCACATGGACTTCTTTTGCACTTACAGTGGGACATAAGGAGTATTTAGAAGGTACAAAATTAGGTTAGAAATTACTTCATAAAGTCTGCTTGCCACCTGCCATATGAGCACCTAAATTCCCTTTGAACGGCAAAATTTCCCAGTTACCTGAATCTAAATTACCACAAAGGTATGAGAAACCTCTTATGAGCTATATGTCTATCTTCTGACTTCTGTTCCTGCAAAGCATCAGTTTGACAGAGATGTTTAAATGCCATCTCAGTCCTCAGCCCTGTAGACTTCTGGTATATCTAATGCACACAGCACAGAAGGTCCAAGATGTTTAAGCCTTACATCGGAGGCTGTTCCTGTTTTGCCTAGTTTTTTTTCCCGTTCTGTCTTTCATTTACTCTCTGCCACACACAGGACAGATTTTTTTCAAGGTTAGAACTGTGCCAGTTCAATGTTGATAAAGAAATGGGCAGGCATACTAATTGCCTACCTATATATTTCAAGTATTACATGGGCTGATTATGATACAATATTTAATAACTGAACAAAACCATTTGAAGGTTCCCCTGTCTTCTGCTTCAGACTAGTTATGACTCAGCCATTAATATTTCAAAGCATGATTTCGAATGCTGGGTTGGAATTTCTCTGTGGTAGTGTTTTTCTTTAATCCTTTTCTTCCTGACAACTAAATCATAAGGAATAAGGATGAGGAACAATTTCAGTGTCAAACTGATGTTACGTGCAGAAAGGGGTGATGTCCTTTTCTAGGCAAGCAAGAAGACCTTTCAAACTTTTTTTGTTTTTCTTTTAACACAATAAAAAAGGAAGTTTTTCTTTAAGACCACTGCATTGAAGCTTAGGAGACTGAGGTTTAAGTGCTGGCTCTGGCTTGGGAAAATCAACATCTCTGTGAGGCAACTGCCTCCCTCTTCAACGCCCACCTCTTGTTCACTCTTTTTTTCTGCCTTCTCTGTTCATAACATCAACCCCACAGCCTAGGAACAGCACAGTCTGATTTTGGCTGAGGACTCTAAGAGCAACTATCTTACAAATACTTTAGCTCATAGCATCTCTACAGAAGCACAGCCGTTTCATAGGTGTTTCTCCCCTTCCACGAAATCGGGGCTCCTGGAAGACCCATGAGGCAATAGAGCGAATGCAGTGGGGTTTGGTGCTTATACCAAGTTGGCACCTGCTGCTACCTCCAGTGGGAAAATACTGAAGGTGATGGGGGGAGTAACCTCAGCCCTGAGGTGGTTGCTTTGCTCCTCCACAATGTACAGAAGATCACCCTGCAGAATTTCCCAATGTAGTGACATTTCCTTAGCTTTAGGAGATACTCCTAACCACAGCTCTTTTTTAAAGCAGAGTGGTGGGTTATGTGGCAAAACAGTCAGCAATGAGTATCAGAATTTGCCAACAGCATACAGTATTGTACCCTGTGTACCCCATGATTCCTCATGGCAAAAATCATGTATTCTGATCTCACTTTTCTCTTTTTAAACATACCCTTAATCTCCTTGGAGATCCCAGATATGTAGATATAAGATGAGGAAAATCCATTTTGTAATGCAGGTACTGAGACATATATCTGCTTAATTTTCTATTTTTTTTTTAACAAACCAATGGGCAGATGGTGATTTAATCTGCCCATTTACATTTTACCTGGCTTCTTTGTTTTAGCTTTCTCAAAAAAGGCACAACTGAAGATACTCATATTTTAAGGTAATCAGTTTAAGATTAGCCATACAAGTTCATTCCATCTATTAAACCAAAGCTTAATAATTCAAAATGGCAAGAAAATACTGAAAAATCTATTTTTCTTATGTGCCATATCAGACATCTCCTTGGATACATGGTATAAAATAATGTATAATAAAAACCAGCTTAGTGTCGGTTTGTTTTTCGTTTTTTTTTTTTACTTTGAATGCATTAGGTTGAATATTCAATACAAGTCAATAGATGCAAATAAAAGTAATTCATTAAGGTGATCTTTGGCAATAGTGTTTCAAACAGTGTGTTGGAGGCATGGAAAGATGTATGATGACTCTTTGTATTGAGTCTGCATGGCAATATTTTGGTAGCAGGGGGGTTACAGGGGTGTCTTCTGTGAGAAGCTGCTAGAAGCTTCTCCTACGTCTGACAGAGCCAATGCCAGCTGGATCCAAGTCAGACTCGCCGCTGGCCAAGGCCGAGCCCATCAGCAATCGTGGTGGTGCCTCTGGGAGAACAGATTTAAGAAGGGGAACCTGCAGTGAGTAGGGACTGGAATGTGAGAGGAACACCTATGCAGACAGCAAGGTCAGTGAAGAAGAAGGCGGAGGAGGTGCGCCGGAGGAGGGGATGCCCCTGCAGCCCGTGGTGAGATGGCAGGCTGTCCCCCTGCAGCCAATGGAGGGGAGCAGGGGAGCAGATCCTCCCCTGCACCCTGTGGAGGACCCCACGCTGGAGCAGTCAGATTGCCCCCAAGATGGCCGTGACTCGGTGGGAAAGCCCGCACTGGGGCAGTCTGCGCCTGAAGGACTGCAGCCTGCAGAAAGGACCCACGCTGGAGCAGTTTGTGAGGAACTGCAGCCCCGTGGGAAGGACTCACATTGGAGAAGTTCATGGAGGACTGTATCCCATGGGAGGGACCCCATGCTGGGGCAGGGGAAGAGTGAGGAGTTCTCCCCCTGAGGAGGAAGGAGGGGCAGAAATGTGTCATGAACTGACCACAACCCCCATTCCCTGTCCGCCTGTGCTGCTGCTTGGGAGGAGATAGAGAAAATTGGGAGTAAAATTAAGCCCAGGAAGAAGGGAGGGGTGGTGGTTAGGTTGTGTTAAGATTTTTTAAGTTTTATTTCTCATTATCTTACACTGATTTGATTGGTAATAAATTAATTTTTTCCCTAAGTCGAATCTGTTTTACCTGTGATGGTAATTGCTGAGTGATCTCCTGACCCTTATCTCAACCCAGGTGCCTTTTGTTATTATTTTGTCTCCCCTGCCCAGCTGAGGAGGGGAGTGATAGAACAGCCTAGGTGGGCACCTGTGATGAAATATATTGCAGTAAAACTGTGGCAGGTAGGAATCATGCCAAACAGCGATGACAGCTTTTCATTTTCTGAAATTACTTTTACTTACCATTTTAAGAATATGGTATAATTAACCATATTTGGAGCACTGGGTACTGGCAGCCAGGTACAGGTTAGATCCTCACTTAATTCTTTGTAGCATACCAATTCATTGTCCCAGTCTGCAAGATGAAAACATGTGGACTGGAAAAGATCCATCACAGGCAACTGTTTACCATTAACAAGTGATGTGGCTACAAAAAGCAAAACCAAATACAAAACAGGCTGCACCCTTTTGTGCAACAAAATAAGAGGTAGCTATGTAAGTCCTTATGCCATGTTTACTCTCAAACCAAGTAATTCACTAACATTTCAAACAAAGAACAGAGACATTTAGAAAGATGAAACCTTATCAGTCCTAATGTTTCCAAGTAAAACCTAGTTTCCCTACATGAAGGTAGAAAAGGATAATTCTTTCTGCACTTATGATGCCATTACCAGCTGTTAGGTATCCAACAACATAGTGCTGAAATGCTTGCTATGGTGTTACCTACAGCCTTGGTATTGTTAAATTTTTGAACAGTGTTTCTCTCCTATAATAGTGACATCTTGCTTGCTGCTTGCCTCTGGACTTTTTTAAAGCTTAATTTTTTTTTTTTTTTTTCCAATTCTGAATGAAGTATCTTTTATACTTCTGCTGCATTCTTTGACATAAAAATTGCAGTAACAAATTGCATATATTCAAGGAAGAATGACTAGCTTTTGGCTCTCTGCTTTGAGGAAAGCTATTGCAGAGTAACCACCTTAAACCAGATGACAAAACTACCGTGAACCTCTGCCCTAAGAGACCTTAGATTTTTATCTCCCAGGTCTGCTCTGGTTTCACACCATTCCCATCTGACAGACAGTGCCTGTCTTGCCACTGTGTTTCTGGAAGCGCTCAATTATCTGTACAAAGCATTGGCTTCTGGTGGGTTACTCTGGATCTGAGGAGCAAGCCCCTTCCCTGGGGGAGTCGCTGTGACTTGGGAACCCTGGAGAACCAGAAGCACCTGCCTTGAACGGGAGGGAGGCACTGTTCACCCGCAGGATTATAAACCAGAGTTGGCAACAGCTCTGCCTGGAGCAGCTTATCAACTGTTAAACACAAATTTATAGACAACTTTGAAAGTATAGGCCAGAAATGACTGCATGCACCCTTGTGAAACATCTTAGAAATGAATGCCATGCAATTAAGTTGGGGAAAAAAAGGAGAGAGGGACTGTATTTTAGTAACACCAAGGGCCAGTGTGATGTTTCCATAATTTCCAACTGGCAAGAATTACTGTGGAGTTCCTTGCAAAGCATTACACACTGCAGTGGAGGGCTAATTATCAACAGTGGAACTAACTGACTAGGCTCCAGAATTACTCCAAACCCATCAGCCATCTCTATCTGGAGTTCGGAATAACGCATTGGTGCTGGAGAAAAACAATGTGCTAATATATTACCAGCTTCATAAAGATCATATTATAAAGCAGAAGGAGCATAAGTTTATGTACAAAATGACTCGTGCTTAATTTTTGGAAAGAAAAATATGGGGGTTTTTTGCAACTGAACACAGACTTTTTCAGCTGAGGGGAAATTAAACACTGATGACATTCTTAAAAGAACTCATTTTTAGCCTCTAGTGGTTAAGCTTATTTCAGTATTTCAAAAATCTCTTATCAGAAATGGTAGTGATAAAATATGACTGTTCTCCTTTTGCTTTGTGTCTTACTGTCTGAACTATTAGTTCAGAAGAATCAGCCATGATGTCTCAAAGTACCACCCACACTTTTAAAAAAAGAGTCAGATTTTTTTTTTTTTCCTTTTCAGAAAAGTAGATAAGGTTCTTGACAGGTACAGGATGCTTAAGGTGATAAAAATGAATTTTTCCCGGTGAGTAGAGTCACATGTTCTATTAGGTTTAACGAGTTACCAATAGGGCTATCAATCTTGAATAAGAAATGTTTTGCTATTTGGTAAGTAAATATGCATATCTCTGGAGCTGGTGTTACAGCATGGTTATGGTATCTCATAACCTAAGTTATGAGATAAAAGATCAGTCCTCCTCTTTTCATCATCCAGAGCTATTTCTTCCTACATTATGGGATATCCTCGGATTCTTTTTATCATTCAGATGGCAGCTGTATATTTAAGTTAAAAGTTGATTTGGACCAAAAAGTCATTCAGATGAGTATAGCTCTGACTCTAATACCCTCACCCTATGACACTTCCTTTCTCCTACTAAAAGAAATGTGCTTTTCTAATAAAGTTACGCTGCATCAGTTTAGGTGTGTGCAGCTTCCTTTCAGGAAGGTGGACATCAGGTCTTCCTTGCTTCTACAGTAATGTGAATAATTACTGAATTCTTTGCTATCCTAGTCTGACCACCAAAGCAAATCTTGGCCACCTCACCCATGGACATGGTGCTCTAACAACTGGGGAAAGCAGCAACTGCTCCCACATTCTTCTCCTCTTTTACTCTGAATTAAGCCTTTCATTTTACTTGGGTGTTTCTTTTTTGTTGTTTTTGTTTTAAAGAAACGCCTGAAACCAAAACTTTTTTGGAACTGCTGTAACACTTCATGTCAATATGTTTGTAACGTACTGCTCCTGAAACTATGTGAAGTAACAACAGTTCTGGAGAGAGTGACGAGAAGGAAACATTTTCACTCCTCTACTAAATTTCTACTAACTTCTTTCCCAAATAATTTCTACTAACTGAGATCCAAGTGGTGACCACAGTGTTGCAGACCTGTCTACGCGTATAGATGATCAGGGTGTTGTATTGTTCCTCATGCTCTCAGTCTTACAAAACCCCTCTGGCTTTCTCTGTGAGATGACGGTATTAGAACACACAAATTAAAAATAGTAGATTTTATGTGTGGAAATAGCGTATTAGCTCAGCTAACACCCCAATGCACCACTCTGCTGCCGATGTACCGAAGTTCTATGTTACTTTCTCCAGATGAACACAACAAATGTTACACATTTCGGTTTTTTTTGCTTGTCCTATTTGTTGGTATTAGTGTCCACATGCAAATTCAATTTTATCCTAGTGCTTTTTTGTTTTACTGTACTGCTTCCCCTTAAAGAACATGTGTATTATTAGTTCTTCCCAGCCCTAGAATAGTAGTAGTTCTGTACCATGAGCTATGTCCACTGTGCCCTGAGCTATGCAAAGAAAAAAAAATATTTTTTTCTCTATTCTAAAGACATCACAACCCAATTTCTTCTTGGGGGGGGAACCCTTAATTTTCACTCTAGAACTTTTTGTTTTTCTTCTTGTGCACTTGGTGTTCTCAGTAACGATTTAGTAGTATTGAGTCTGGTTGCCTACTAGCAAGGACTAGAACATTATCTGTGGCTAATTTCAGAAAAATATAGTCCTCCTGATGATTTCTTAGCTAGTGCCAGCACATACTCAAAAACCTGTCTTTTCTGCTGTGGCTCTTAGCAAGTAGGATATTCCTGCCAACACTAAATTCAGCATGAAGCACATCAGATGACTGCCAGCTGCCATGTAATAACCTCTGTTGAAACACGCTCACCTCGTCCTTTTTGCCATGAACCGTAATTTTTCAGCTGAATGCAAAGCACAAATAATTGCCACACATAAACGTTACAGATTCTATTGTCTTTTGATATCATGGCAATCTGATGTCCAGAGACCACACACCAGAGAGTATTTATTCCCAGCTTGTTGATTACCTACCTCTGTGTAGCCGTAAACGCTCTACCACCACACGGACACACCTGCCTGTGCTGTCTTGGGCGGGTTTTCCCTTCAGAAAACCGCAGACGTTTCTTTTGAGATAAAACCTCTCCTTGTCCAGCCCTCGCTCCTCGCAGGTGGTGCGGGGAGCTCTCGCCAGCCCCAGGGGAAGGGAGCGGGAAGCGGGAAGCGGGAGAGCCGGCGGCGGGGCGGTACCCGGCGGCCGNGGGGGGAGGCCGGGGGGCGGGGGGCGATTAGCGACCCGCGGGAGCTGCCGCGCGCTGGCCTTTCCCGCCGGCTGGCGAGTTTCCTTCAGGGGCGACGTCGGTCTTTGCCATCGAGTAGGTAGTACGCCAGAAGTATTTACCCACCTGGGAGCTGCTGGCAAAGCGGAAAATCCCGGTTTATGCAGTTGCAGGAATCTGGAGAATAAAAAGGAATAGTTTAACAACACAGCTGTAAAAAGGAACAGGAAAAAAAGGGTACTGGCTGTTGTTTCTCCCACCTGCAGAACTTAATTCAGTCATGATTTTGGTCTTGCAGCCTCACCTTTGACTGATATGAAGAATTTTTACTATTTATAAGCAGTTGTAAGTTATGCAGCAAATGAAAACTCACCTGTTGCAAATAAAAAGATAGCTGCGAGCAGAGAGTTCTTCATCTTCTCTGTAAAGAAGCATAATGATTACCATCAACAGTACGCTGCCTTCAGTCTATTTTTTCGCACTTCCTCTTCAAACTTCCTATTCATTCCACTACCTATACTGTTACTGGCTGAACACAAGTAATACGTTTATTAATGGCAATGTGAGGGACACTTGAGCTCTATACTTATGAAATCCTGACAACTCTTCTGAAAAACAGAAACTTTCCCCCTTGGTGTTTGCAAGAAGTCACAGTGAGATTCTTAACAGTGTCTGAGATACCAGCAGTGCAAACCAAATTAAGCTTATATAGGTACTTCAAACTCCTTTGAAAATCCTGCCCTAAATGTCAATGTGAATTAGACATACTGATATCAATAAAAAGTAAGTCAAGGTGTTTGACTTACTCTAATACAAATGCTTGGATACTATAGAAATAATAGCAGAAGACCCTGCCCGTCTTCACTCTCTGACTTCCCCTATTCAAAGTAATTTCACTGCTGCAAAGATACTGTATCTACATTGTTGGTACCAACCCTGGGAGCCCTAATGTAGTAAAAAAATCACCATAGCTGCAAATCAGGTGTGACTATAAAATCCACATCCAGTAATTCTGGCAGAAAACATTTAAAATAACTCTGGGCACAGAAGCCACCAGAGCTACAATAGCTGTTGCTGCTAAAGAAGTAAAGGGAAATTTTCAGAAAATTTCACTACTATGGGAAATTTTCTTTCTGGGCTTAGATAGCTACGATCAGAGACTGGATTCAGACCTACCTGGTGATAGGCAAATTATTAACTTATCTTGGCAACCATAGTATATTTCAGGTTGAGTATTGAATAGTAAAAAAAAAAAATCTGTTTAAAATGAATCACTTTCTTAAAGAGAGACAGTTACGGGTATGCTTCTCAGCCTGGTCTATAGTAGGAGTGGGTGACTAATGCACCAGCTATATCTTATCAGATTTTCTGAAGGGCACAGTCATGAAATGCAAGTGAACAAGGAATTCTACTGAGTGTTACGGTGGGTGTCCTAGTAATGAAATCGTTCGGGCTTGGGAGTAAGCTCCAAAATGCTGAAGGGTGGTGGATACTGTGTGTGCGTGCAGGTTCAAAACCCCTCTTACCTGAGTGACCCAAAAATCAGCCTTGACAATGCTTCCCACAAAGAATAGCCAAGAAGATAGTGTTAATTTATGAGCAGTAAGGAAAAACTGACAAAGAGAAAATGCAAGTCATATGTGAGAGGGATTTTGACAGTGGGGGTTGAAGAGATAGAGACTCAAAGTAGCATAGAAATCAAGAGATGGAGAAAACGATATGAACTGTATGTATTGGTTTGACATGGTCAGGATAATCACATTTAAAATAACCTATCCCAAATTGAAATTGTGTAGATAATTCAATGCAAGAGCAGGAAACTGGATTCAGTGTGCACAGAATTAGGGAAGAGTACACTGAAGAGAAATAAACCCAAATAGGCAAGTCCATATTATCTCTGCTGGAGCTTTAGGTCTCAGTATGAAAGTTACTGTCATGTGAAGCAAAAAGTCAATTGTAACAAGTACAGAAAATGCATTGCCAATCAAAATAGCACAGGAGATAAAATCTCAAAAACCGGAATTTGTCATAGTAGTAAGAAGCCATTTTTCATGCACTTCAGCTATCAAGTTGCCATAGTAACATTTTAATGTATAACAAAAGCTGAATTATTATTTTTGAGGTAAATTTTGCGTAGAACCACTTTTTAAAATGTTTAATATTTCAGCTGTTTCACTGCTATGGACTTGTATCACAATTGTAAATGCATTAGGTTTTTCTGTTATTTAGATGAGGATAAATTATGCTAACTTCTATGCTTAAAAGTGCAGAATGACTGGAGGATACCACCAATTTCGCTTCATTTGTGACCTAAATAGTTTCTCAGACCTAAGTTTATGCACTATTATAGATGTGGTTTTCTCTGAATGCTTTTCCTTGTCACTTGCTTATTTAAGTTCTGCAGCAAAAGATGCAGCTGGCTCTCCGTCTCCCCACAATGCGATCTTGAAATAAATGAACTCTTCTATTTAGGCTGGATTACATCATGAAAATTAATAGAAAACCCACAGCATCCTCCTCTGTTCCCTGCTCCAACTTTATCTGTTAACTGTTACTTCAGAGGAAAAATAATCTCTGAAGACAGGTGGGCACAGCGAGGAACATGCTGCCAGCCCCCTTGTCCTGCTCCATACCTGTGGAGCTCCACCTCTTGTAACCTTGCACATCACAGGAGGACTGGCCAGACCCTGAGCTTGTGAGTACATTTTTTTGCAGGTGACCCTTGTGACCATGAATGGTAAAGAACCCGAAGGGCTATGAAATCTTGCTTGCTCAGAGTCCTAAATATGTCCAAGACAGTTTGGGTTATGTGGGACCAGCAGCCTTGTTAAAGCACACTCAGAACCCAGTGGGAAGCTGAAGCAGAATGTAGACTGCAGAGATAAGCAATCAGGAAAGGAATATTGCATTTCTATTTGAAGTCTTACCTTGTCTGAAGTGCAAATAGTTGAGGTCTTCATTTTCTCTGGTTCAATCTGTGTGTATTTTTGATAGTTTGCTGTTTCTCTGGTGAAAAGTTCAGTTCCAGTTGACAGTTGATCTGTTTCAGGCATATTGTAACCAATTCAATATTGCAGCAAATTCAGTTTTGGCCTGTTAATTGTACATGCTGAAGTCCTCTATCTTTTCTCTATGGATCTAAAGTAGAGCTACACTATTTTTCACAAGTTATTTCTCATAATTATGCTTCCAATAAGCTGCCCTATAGGTCTGTAAAAGATCTGACAGATTCTTACAGAGTGATTTTTTTGCCAGAAATATACATGAGTATCTGAATTCAAAGAGCAATTCTCATATTGTCTTGGGGGGGG
>VYZV01027799.1:2755-41202 GCA_013401275.1 Pandion haliaetus | reverse complement strand
TCAACTTACATTGTGAAGCAGCTTATCATTCAAACAGTTCTGTGCTATCTTAATGAAAATCACAGTCTTCACCCTAACACATTGGCTGTGTGGAGACCATCAAAAAGTTTATATAAGAAATCTTCCCTGGAGGTTTAAAAAAATCCAAGTGCAGATGAAACATAAATGTTACTGAATAAACTAGACAGCCAATGCAGAATGCAGAAGAACCAGAGATTTATATATTTTTGTGAAGATACCTCTGAAGAAAAAAAATGGAGGAAACTAAATTGATTTCCTTAAGACCAAACGTGGACTAAATTCTGCTTGTACTAGAGTAGATCTGACAGTGATGTGATGCTAGATCTCCCTAAGTGTGGATGCAGCGTTTTGCCTAGTGTGTTAGCTAGAATATTTATGAGTTGAGGCAGTATGATTAGATGAGACAGGAAACTTCTCTTCAGTGCAGAACCACAGTTAGTGCTACAGGCTTGTTTGTGGGATAATGGGAAGAAATTCTCCCTGGGGTAGCTCAGACCAGTGGTTTGAAAACGGAGTTCAACAGACATGTTAGCTGAGCTGTGTGCAGAACCAATCTTAAGTATTGTAATTTGAATTGGAAACAAGATCTTTACCTCTGCTAGATCACCTTTGAGCACATCTTACTTATCAGTTATACTAAGTTGTAGTCTCTGACTGCTCTGAAAATGTAATGTATGAGTCTGCTTAGATTTGTGTTGATGATGTCTTCCTGTGCAGCCAAGAGAAGAATCAAGGATCATCCTTAACTTTCTCCATCATATTTAAGACTTTATTAAAGGAAACGTAGGGCTTTTAATACACAAGCAGATGAGCAAGAAAATAAGCCTTCTTCCTTGCCGTCCTGTTTGGCTTACCCAGTGGGCCTGGATCTGCTACAGGGAGTTATTTTGGGATATGTGGTGTGGAAACAAAGAGAATTTGACAAAAGCTTATGTATGCTCTCCCCATACACACTTGTGGGAGTAAGCTTTACCTTTTTTGAAGTCTACAGGAAAGGTTGGGTTTTTTATTTGCTTTTTTAATGCCTGCTTTTTTTATCCCTGAGGCAAGTGGGAGGAGATACAAATATCTCAGTCACCTTTTTTTTTTTTCTCTTCTTTTTCTTCCTGGGATTGCTCCTGGACAAAGAAATGTTTTCTAGTGAAACACAACTATTGTCGAAAGCGTGTTTAGAGAAAGCCCTAGAAAGCAGTATGAAGAAGCTCACTTAGTACAAAGCAGAAGGTGGACTCTTTAAACATATTTTTCTATGTTTATGGTATTTTATCCAGCCCTTTCCACTTCAGTAACAGTGCATTTATTTGTGCTGTTAGTGGTACTCTTTCACAGTGAGCTTTTCTTCATGGTAATTTTTCTCTCAGAATTTCATCCAGCATTACTGGGCTGCAAGGTCATTGCCTTTTCTTAATTCAAATCTTTTCAAGTGTCTTTCCTGTCTTGGACCAAAGTGATTTAAAAATAGTAACTATGGTTAACTGGGTCATCAGGGTTTGTATACATGCTCACTTTTGGCTTTATTACTCTTGTCCATTTTCTTTTTCCTTCTCCTATTATTATCCAATAGATAACCTGGGGAAAATAATTTTGGGGGAGATCATTTAATTAGCTTTATCAAAAGTTACTTCGGTTATCTTAAAATATTCACAAATAGTTCTTTGCCATTTCTGTGTAGAATAGAAAGCCAGGGAGGGGCTAGGTTTGCCAAACTGGAGTAACAGTGTCATGATTTTCATTATCCCTTGTATCTTCCAGAGCTCAGTGACAGGAACGATTGCTCAGAAAGTAGGAACAGTTAAACTTTTGACTGCATGAGGGCTTTGCACAAGGGACTAACCACTGTGCTTTAAGACATCCTGGCATGATCTGCTTTTAATCTCCCTTTCAAGATTATTCTGCTTTACACCAATAATAATTCACAAAAATCCCTTGAGCAAGGATTAGTGTCTAGTGAGTCACATCACATTTAAGCATTTTAACTGCAAGAGTGACCAAAGAGTGCCTCTACCCAAAATACCTAGCTCTCTTAGTAGTTAGGGTATTCTTCTGGCAGATGAGAAATCCATATGTCTTGTATGCCTGGATAAGAACACAAATCTTAACCAACATTTTTTGCAAATTTTTTTTTTTATTTGATCACCAATAGATTACTCACACATTCCTGATTACTGCCCTTTGGCTGTCCATAAATTCTGTGAACCTTTGGATTTCTGGCTTTTTTATAACACAGTGTGAATGTTCACAGTCACTCTTAGCCTCCAGCTTAGGTTTGCTGCTATGAATATAGAAGTACCAGGGGTGTTGTGGCTGCCTCCATTTTTTGCCCTGCTATCAAGGGTAACAACTTCCCACAGTATCTGTTCTGAACTGAACTAGTTCTCTCTTAAGAGTAGTAGGGGGTTTTGTCCTCATCCTTCTTACTGGAAGCTGTTCCTGAATTTAGCAATCCCTGGTAAGACTTCCTTCTAGCTTCCAGCTTTATATTTATTCCTGGCTGGATTATATTTCTAAGTTTTTGTGCGTACTTTAAATATATTATTGCATTCCCCCATACTTAGGGCTGTGTATTATCACAGCCTGTGTTTTGCTACGTTTAAACAAGTAATTATTTTTTAGTCTATTATTGCATGAAAAATTTTCCATTTTCCCAGTTACCTCATTAGTCTTTCTCTATGCAGTCTGATTCTCTGAGACTTTGCTGCTAATGAAATAGTACTGAAGAAAAACACTTGCTTAGGCTGTTGCTGCTGTTGCCTCTATTTTATCTCCCTTTGGCTTGGGGTGCTTTCAGGGTGAAGTGTCTTCCTGCTGACCACAAAGTGTCATGCTTTCATTTCTGAGTTGGTGAAGTGTGGTTCAGTGGTCAGCCAAGGTGCATGACAGCATGGCTCCAAACTGGCAGGTTTTTTGTATTTTAAAAATTTTATGACATCCCATCATGAAGAGGCTGATTTCGATATTGGAGAGTGGAATGGCACCGAGTGGTCATACTTTGGGTTTGTCTGCAAGTGTGTGGCAAGGACCTGGGGAGGAGAGAGGGCTTGCATGAGCACAGGGCATTTTGCAGTGTGAACATCCTCCACTTGCAAGCTGAGAGTGTGGAGTAGCACGATGCCTCTGTGGTGCAGTTGCAGAAGGAACTCTAGCAAAATGGTGCAGACATGGCTCTGCTGTTTAACCAATGTCTATAAAATGCATTGTGAATAAAAAGATATGAAACATAATGATAAAAATCTTGAGGGATATCTTTGATAAAAAAGAAACATTTCAAGCAAAACTACCAATGATTCTTTATGATATATAGTAATGCCAAACTGCCCTCTGCAAATTTCCCTCTCCCATTTTGAAGAATGCAAAACCTACTTAGCTTGCTCCAGTTAAAAAAAGTTTACTTTAAAAATTTTCATAGGGTTTTCTTCTGTTTTCCAAGACAAAAAAAGATTAATTTAGATCTGTCAAATGGTGGTGGGTTTACTTAATGAATTTTCAGCAAGAACCTTAAAGCAATGTGATAGTGGACCTGGGGTGAACATGACTGCATCAGACAGTGAAAGTCTGCATAATTACCATGATTGCAAGCTCCTTTTTTCATAAAGGGAGGGGAAAGCCATGGAGGGAGCATGACAGGAAAATAGGAATCATATTAAGAGTGAAATGACATGCCAAAGAATAAAGCTGAACTGAAGAGGGTATAAGAAACCCTGAAATTGGGGAAGTTTGGATCTAATCTTTGTCGCTTTTTCTCATTTACATAACGAATTGACATTAATGGTTTAGTGCTTGGTTTCCTCCTCAGGCACTGGTTCTTGGCAAGAGAACAGTATCTGGTCAATATGCAGACTCCAGCACTCAGCTGAGGAGGGTATGAGGAATATGTGATGGATAGGCCTTCCAGGTTACAGAAGAGATTGCTGCAAGATGAGGTGGAACCGCACTCAAGAGAAAATGCTTATTTACAGTTTGCAACTCCCAGACCTGGACTATTTGGCAAAGTAAGACCTAGAACAAGCAATGAGCTGAACTGCCTGTGGGTCTCTCACTTCATCTTTCCATTCTTTCTGAACGCTTAGAGGTAGATGGATACAAAACATGAAGTCTAAGCACACAGAGAAGAGATACATTTTCCCTGTAAAACAATGGAAGTATTAAAGGATCCAGTTCTCTATGGTGTGTGTCTACATACACAGGCAAAGCAAGTGCTGCCGCTCTGGGATAATACACTTTGCAGTGGTTCAGGGCAAGGGACAATCACACTCAAGATATATTTGTTTGAGAGGTTTTCTTTGGTGGTTTGGTTATAAGAGGATGTGAATGCAATCTGATATCTCTATATACCACCCTGTTTTTCAGAAAAGCAGGGCCTGGATGAACAGGGGAGTGTGCCTGATAGCTGGGAAATGCAGCCACTGACCATGAATTAGCACTGGGTCATGTAAACACCCTTGTGGTGTCCTGCCCCACCTAACACAGGAGCTTACGCTGCTGCGAGGAGACATACTGACTCTGAATGGTGGAAAGCTAGAGATGGTTTAGGAAAGCTACCTTGCTTTGCCTCTAAAAGAGAGAAGCTGCGGCCTGGCTTGTTTGACCCAACTTGCTTGAGCATCCCTTCTGTAGTAAAAGAAGGTGGAGAACTAATTCCATGTTTAGCCATAAATTCAGCTTTCTTGAAGTGAAAAGCTCTCTCTTACAGGAAGCAACAACACTGCAGCAAACAAAACAATTTTTACTTCATTTATCCCTTCTGCCTCAGGCTCTTAAATGAAGGGAGCTTCTGAGTCACCAGTTCCAGTCCTGCTGAAGTCATTTGTAGTCAGTCTGTTTGTAAATTAGTCAGGCTCCAACTTAAAATTGGTTGTTGCTGATTCCAATTACTCCTTATGGAAAGCTATTCCGGAACCATGCATCTCTGAGAGCTATTTGGGAGAAAGCATCTGAATGTCTATTTTGGTTTCCCTTTTGGAATAATTTGGAGGCAGAATTACAATGGAATACTACAAAGCACTTTTTGTTCTTCCTTTCTAGTATTCATTGGGGGAATACAATCTTGCAAGACACTGCTATGTTTAATCTCTTGTCTTTGGAGTTATTGTGGCAATGGCCCTCTAGTTCCATGGTTAATGGCAGCTCAGAGGTTAACAATATTCTCTCCAAACACAACAGACTCTCTATATGATAAAAAGAACTTGAAGCATCCTTTGACACAATCATTCCATTGCACAGCTCAATAAAGAAGGTCTGGATTTTCTTAATTTTATTATAATACGTTACAAGTGGCATCAGAAATACAGAGCACAAGAGGCATTCACAATTCTGTAACTTGTACTAGGTGTACTCGTCTTTAATGATATCTCTTAGTCAGTAAGCATAGGTAGGTAGTGAAATGCAAAATCTAACTTATGTCCAACAGTTTGTACCGGCTCTTGCTGACTGTCTGTTCACTGTTTTCCTCAGTCCCTCCCAATCTGCAGTTATCAAAGTACCTGGAATTTTCCACTGACTAGGAAATCATTAGCATTAAAACTAAACATAATTCAACCAGTGCCCATGGTCCTGTGTAAGCCACAGTGGATGGGATGGAGTATTGTCAGCTGGGTCTAAAAAGCCATGCTCCAAGCACTGCACATAGGCTACTGGTGGAGCTGGGGTGTTGCTGACAGGCCAAAGCCCTTCTGCAGTGATCCCCCCTTGGGTGAAAAGTAGAAGATCTTGTCCATCTATCTTCCCCTTCAGTGATTTTTTTCCATACAAAACCTGGCTATGAGTTTTGTGAAGACTGCCTCATGGTGACACAAATACGGTAATGCCTTTTTTCTTAACTGAGTTTCTGAATCATGAAAAGTAAGAAAAAAATAACACACATATCAGATCTGAAACTTTGATAAGTTTCTGAGTAGTGTTGTGTAGGCTTTGTACATCTTTGTACATCAAGTTCTCACTCATCGTACTGGATAAGCTTAGCACAAGAAAAGCAGTTAATAGAGGGAAAATCCAAAAAAAGGTCACATTTCTTTACATTACTTTCTTACAACTTATTTAAAGAGAGGGTTTTTTCATTAAAAGTAATTTAAAAAGTGAAAATTATAGTGCAGGCCAGAAGCAATGTACATCCTGTAGTAGTTAATGTTCTCACCTTAAGAAGTTTATCTTCAGAGATCAAAAGACAAAACTCAGACTCAGAAATATGTTGTCTCATGTCACCTTCCATGCTTTAAAGAGCAAAACTTAAAGTTGAAGGAGATTCTGATGCTCATGTTGAAATATTTCTTTTGACTCTAGGGAGTTTGATGGAGCCAGCATTGTCATTGTGAAAGTAGAGGTACAGGGTGCAAGAGTTGAATTTCACGGTAGCTTCAAATATGCAAATCATACCAAGGAAGTGTTCCTATTATTAATCCATGACAAAAGGGCAAAATCTCCTGGTAAATAAAGTAAATAAAAGCTGGTAAATAAAGGTACTTGATTCTCATTGCATGTAACAGGCTGTAACTCGCAGCAGCAGTTATAAGAACCAGCAGTGTTTTGAATTGTCAAGTTACAATTTAAACACCTTGTGCTTATCTGAAAGTGTTTGTTGAAATTGTGCAAAAGTCGTGTGTGTAACCCTTATGTCCCCATAATGCTGTCAAACTGGACAGACTGTGTAGGTTGAAGAGGTGCTTGACAGTAGTTCTTTTTCGATAGGAAAAATTACATTAGCTTCTGTTTCTATAATTTCTAGTAGAAAACAATTTCTTGAAATAGAGTAAAATAAACACCTAGACTTTTCTAACACATGCTTCCTTAAATAAAAACATATTTGCTCTTCAAGTAGAGATGAAATTATTTATATTCACAGAAATGTTCCCCTTATTTTTATAACGAGTACAAAAGAAAGAGGCTTGAAAATTCTTATGAAAAACCTAAAATGAGAGAATGTTCCAGCCCAGAGGAACTTTATAGTCCTGGCAATTTGAAAAGCGGCGGCCAAGAGCCTGAGGCAAGTGTGGTTTGGAGTAAAGAGCAAGTCACACAGAGCCCAGCAGAGTACCCTCCTCATCAGCTTTCAGACTCTCTTGGGTTTTGCTCTGGTCTTCCTTCACTCACCTAAGGGAACATTATGCAAAGCTGGTATAGTTCCACAAAGTGTTCTTATGTGTTAACATTTCTCAGAGAAAAAGTGCTGTCAAAAATTCCTCACCCATTTCTGTACCTAAATCTACTTATGGTTTATATTTTATAAAAATAACATAATAATTTACATAATTGAATCACTGGTAAAGGCTATTGTGACTGAATTTCCCAGACACATAGATACTGAATTGTTGTAACAGCAAAAACATAAAACCACTACAAAGATTAGTAAAGCTATCAAACCTGAGCTGGAGTTCTGCAGCCAACCAAATTTTTTCAGTTTGGCCACAACAAACATGAAATTATGCTGACATTTTTCAAATCTGGCTTCCTGACCCAAGGCACCCAGTCCTTATGTAGACAGCTGTACAGTCACAGCCTTGAATGATCTGTTGCTTCGGAAAATCAGTCCTACAGTTGTCAGATTTAGGACTTCATGACACTGCAGAAGCCCAAGCTTGAAAATGCAGACTCTGCTACTAAAGCCTGCAAGAATTCATCCTGCATAGGAATTTGGGTATTTCACACTCAAAAGCAGGTTCTCCATTGCTGATGAATTTTGAATGTTCCCCCCGCCATGCTGCCCAGCTCATGGAGCTTCTGGAGGGTGAGGGCATGCCCAGACGAGGCAAACCCTACAAGCCTCCTCTACCAGGTGCTGAACAAGACCTATGACTGCTTCTTCCCAAGCACTTTTTTGGCAGCCTGTGGTGTGTGTTGGGGTGAGGAAACAGCCAGGGTTCCTCATCTTGAGGGTGCCGAGCCACGGGCCTTTCGCCCGGCCAGGCTAGGGGTGTCTTGCATCCCACCCAGCTCCCCAGACCTCAGTGAGGGTCTTGGATTTTGTGTTTATTACCTCACAGTGACACCTGCTGGAAAAGGACCTTCATTTAGGCAAGGAAGATGCATTTTTAGCATGAATTAAACATTAACTGGATGCCAGAAACAGGACATTATGCATGGCAAGGATCATAGAAAAGACCAGTGCAAGTGAAAAATGCCAGAACCACCACAATCCCATAAAGCAGCCTGTTGAATATTCCTAAAGACATGAAATGATTGACTGCAGTTTTAGTCCTAAAGTCTGGCACCACTTGGGTCCCAGACAAACCCTCAATGTGCTGCATTTCTCTGCACCGTGATTTCCAAGGATGTTGAAGTCATCTCCCAGACATCTGAAGGGGGTCTGATCTATGGATGGAACAACAATTTTTCTCCCATTCTTATATTTTATGAAACTGTTATTTCATTTATAAATCGTGTAGTTCTCACTGGCAGTCCTTGTGGACTCTCTCCGCTTCTTGTTGGTTTCAGAAAGAGGAAGGAAGGTAGGGATGAATTCTACCACAGGGCATTCAGAGGAGCCATTCCTCTAACACAGGCGTCTAACATTTAATAGCGGATGGGCTTTTCCTACTCAACAAGATACCACTAGGTGTCACTAAATGCCAGGGATTATCAGTACTGGTCTCAGGACGTAAGTGAAAGCGGCAACTTTGCATATTTCATAGATACACTTGGTTTATGACTATGGCTTTTTGCAATGACCAAAGTGTGAGGTCATTTTAGCTTTTAGCAAGATCTGCATTTGTTTTGGGAAATAGCTCTGGCTTCCAACTAATACACATAAAGACTCAGCTTTCTAATTTTAATGGAAATAGCTTATTTTATGTAGAACGTGGGTGAAATATTCTTGGTCTGTAGAAGCTGTTATATTATACATGCTTGCATTTGAGACGAGCTACTTTGGTCTCAGAATTAAAATAATGGTAGTGTTTCACACGTGGTTTTCCTGCTGTGTGCATTCAGTGAGGTTGCACTCAGTGGAACCCTAATCATCTCATGTAGACAAAGTAAAAGCTGCCCCAGATGTATTTGCTTTTAGAATATTTTTTGTATGTGCACATTCAGTCCGTATGCAAGTGTTAGAACTGAGGCTGGCAATGCAGCTTCAACCTCAGCTTTGTCTAACCCTCCTTTAATTTGTAGAGCAAGCATCATGTGGAACATTGTTTTTTTTTCTAAGCATGGTTTCTGTCTCAGACTGAGTCGTCCTTTCCTTTGGGGGTGGAGAGGAAGAAGGTTTTGAGTACAGTGGCTGAGCTGATTTTGAGGGGTGGATCAGAGGTCTTCCAGCAACCTCTTAATGCAAACTCTGTTTCCTTCCCTGCCCCAGTGTCTGGTCCTTCTTCAGAAAGGATGGATGAAGAGTCAAGATGTAATAATACATGTCCAGAGAGCAAGACTAAGGGTTGTTCTGCACTACAGCACGGACACAGCCACAGAGTATGTAGTTGCCTCTGCCACTAGCATCTACAAAGTGTCTCAAGTGACAGGGGTCTGGAACTACTGATGCTGCAGTCTGACCCATGGCCCCAGGCGTAGCTCCATAAGGCACAGCTTCCTTAAACTAGCAGTGCTGAGGACCTCCTGGGAAAACCCCTGAAGATATTTGTATTTCATCAGTCGAATAATTGGCACCAAAGGCAGGATGGAACTATATGCTGGAGAAGGAAATAACAAAGTGAACAGTGAATAACCATTCTTTCTACTGAAGGAAAATAAGCTCTGCAGAATAAAGAGTAGCATTTGTGCCTACTGGTAATGACTGCTTCATAATGCACGCAAGGAAACTGTGCTGAGACTACCTGCTCAAGTTTTGTTCTTTGTCACATGATAGGAATATTCTCTGAATTTTTCTTTTGCCAAATGTATACTGCTTTTAATAATTCTTTCATTATATATATTCAGTTCAACCTCTCCTCCTCTGAGGAAAAAAATACCCCCTCTAGCACCCCAGATTTTATAATTACAATTTTCACTGACAGGAAATAATAAGGCTGTCATTGCTCTGATCATTTAGCTTGCCTGTACTTCTCTTCCCCACTCAGACAAACTGTTGCTAATTTTGATCTTCGATGTAGTCTTCTCATGCACAAAGCAGTAAAATTCTCTCTGGCAGAGTTTTTTTCCCCATAGAAAATGAAGATGATCTTTTCTTATGTACCTCATGAGAATGTTTTGAGGGTTAATACATGCATGTTTGCAGAACATATTGAAGATGAAAAGCAATATATGATAAACGTTACTTTATACTACTTTGATCATAAAAGGCACGTTAGTGCTTTTCCTCATCTCTCAAATAAGCCGCAATGCTGTCCTTTCCTCAACATCCATCAAAAATATATCTATAAAACAGGAAGAAAAATAATTATAAGGTAAAGAAGATAAAGAATTATAAATAAACAAATAAAGAAGTGATTTATTTTAAGATGACAATTGGAATCTCTCTCACTTGGTTCTTTTGATCTCCTTGAGGCTCATTAAATTGTGGATGGCAGACCCTGCTTCCATGTTTGAGAAAGAAGCTGGAGTGCTGCTTAAGAGCAAGCAAAAGTTTCAAAGGTAATGAGGCTTGGGACCTATGGATCAGAAAGTGTAGGTTGATTTGCATGCATTTTCAGCCTCCCCTGCTGCTTATTTGCATTGTTCTTCATTTTCCAGCTAGCTCAGAAATCCTCAGCTGATTTGTTAATATTTGCACACTGCCCATAAGCATTACCGATACTCTTCAGGTAGGCAGAGAGGAAAAGCACAGCCCCACTGAGCTTCCAATCATATGACTTGAGTTGTGACACTCACTTTCATCTGCTACCTATCCTAGAGGAGCATCAAGCATTTTCCATAGCAACTGTGAATGATAAATTAACAAAAATGGGTTCTAAACTGAAAGCCTGTAATCGAAAGGAAGGGGTGAAAAACCCTCTCCTTGGGTTCCACCTGTAAGCGATATGGGCATCCTCTATTTTTCTGTGTACACCCTGTTTTATTTTTCCTTCTTTTGGTTTTGTTGAAGTGGCTGTTTTTTCTTCATATTCTTTTTCCGGTTAGGGTTGAGGTATGTATGCTGCAAAACAACGATCTGTGTAAGGAGTGATGTGGAACTGTCTCAGCAGAGATGTTAAGTGCAGAACAACTCTTTGGCTCCTGAGTGACTGCCTTTGCCCAGCTAGTGTCACATGCTGTGCTAGGTAGCTCCGCAGGCCAGTGCTGCACATAAGCACAGAGCAAAGTGAGATCCTCTGCACCTGGAGTGGACTCCCACGGCTGGGAAGGCTTGCAAACTTGAGCCCTGTAAATGGACAAGCAGTAGTGTCCTAATGACTCACAAAAATAATGAAAGTGCAGCATCATAAAAGGGGAAGAGAAGTTTCAGACATCTGTGTAATGTAAAATAGACAAGCAAATTCTAAACACATAAACAGTCTATTGTGGAACCAAGTTTATTACTGAAGTGCTCTGTAATAGGTTCTTCCCTTTGTTCTGATGCCTAACAGTTCTCTTTTTTCATGCCAGTTTACTTAGACAAGGATACCCCAGAATAGTATGCTGAGGTGTCATAAATGAGTGTTTATAAAGTACTCAAAAGATTAAAAGAGCTATAGAAGCATGCCTGTACATCTACTGATTGCTACTGCATGTTTGTGATGTCTTCAAGCACAGAGCATGACAACTTGCTACTGCAGTGAGCAGACGTGCCCACGTCAACCTGCTCTGCTTTGTGGCTGGATGGCTCACTGCTCCCAGGTACATGGCAAGAGCCTATGCATACCGCAGCCTCAAATGAGTTCTCACCACACTGCTGTGTTAATTCAGCATAGCAAAGATATCAAGAAATGTGGCAATGGAGATAAATTTAGTGCTTGTTTTTATTGTGAGTAACCTTTCATGCACTGTTGAAAGTCTCTGAAGGAGTTTTAAAGGCTGAGGGAGTTACAGCAAGACAGAAAAGGGTAAAGGTCTGTTGACCCCTACATGGCAATACTAGTATGGAAGCTTTTTGTGTAAACTGCATAATTTCTTTGTATATAAGCCCCTGCTGAGACTGAATCCTAACTGGGACAAAAGCACAGCACAGGGAACCTGATACTGCTTAAATATGCACTAGATTACTTTCTCCCTCTTTCCTGTATGGTTTAAGGTGTGAACAGCAAGCATATCATGTTCCCACTATGCAGCACTTTTATAATGCAAACAAAATTTCCTTAAAAACTACAAAGGAGCTCCTGAGCATATGTTGTTATCAACAGAGCTTTTGACAATAGACAAGAATAAGATAGAAAATACATTTTTGAGTAGCACTCCTACAGGTTCATTGAAGGTTGATTGTGAAACTACAGTAGCTCTTATTAAGCCAAATCACAAAGAACCATGAAATCAAAGGCATAGCTATGAAACATATAATCAGCTGTTAAAATAGAAAAAGTAAATCATGCTTGGAGAAGAACATTCTGCACTATAAAAGCACAAACCAGCAGCTACAAATAGGGAAGCAAAAAGGCATTCTCTTCTGGTTCTAAATAATACTCGTACACAGGGGCCTGAGATCTGAAAAGATTTACAGCTTCCCTTTCTATGTCAAAACTACTGTGTTTTGACACAAAGTACAGATTAAAAATAGTATACAGATAATGGCTGGAAGAGTTTAATACTGAGATGTTTTGACCATTTCCCAACCTCCTTGACAGTAGCTGTTTCTAGTGAGGAGCATGTCGCTTGCTGGATGACATTGTGGGATGTCAGATGGTTTTGTCTTCAGCATTAGCCCCCTCAGTGATGAGCCAGGGTAATCAGAAGCCTGTTTGAACAGGGAGAAGAATAATATCAAAAGGCAGATTAGAACTGGTGTTCAAATGAATAGTGTGAAATCTTAAAGTGAGATTACCAAGGTAATGATAACACAGTCATCTCAAAAAGAAGGCTGTTATTTTAAGAAATGGAATTTCACCAAAAAAAAGAGAAAAGAGAATAAAGAGATCAGCACCACCGAAACTGTGACTGTCAGATGAAAGGTAAATCTTTAATATGAAACACTTCTTTACCCACTGTCATGACATTGGCAAATATGTTTATATGACAGATTTTTATCTTTACCCAAACCATAATATGCTAAAATAAACAATCACAATTTTGTGTTTTCTGCAGAATCTGAGATAAAGACACCAAAGGGATAATTTTAGATTTATCCTTGCAGAATAAAAACTACACGGAGCATGTATTGTAACTAAGCAAGATGGTGGATTTACCATCTTTGCTATTTAGTTATAGAAAGATTTGAGTACTGATTTGTATTTATTTTTAATAAGATGCTATCTGTTTTTCTGTGGTTTGCAATGAAGGCTGAGTGCCTCTGGAGGGAGAGTGAGAGAACAAACATGGGAGGCATTAATGCCTAATGCAACATGTCTGAGGCTTCTTGGCCTCTATGAAGGTGACCAGAACATAAGGACTTATATGGAACTAAAATGGCTAACCTGTAATATTCCTTTGCCAGAATGCTGGTAACATGCTGTTTCACAGTCAAATATGATGAGCCAACAAGATTGCTATCTTTTGTATATGGCTCTGTCATTTCACCTTTCTTGCACACAATGTAAGTGTGCTTTAAGTGGTCTTCAATATTATTTTTTTTTTCCTTAATGGATGATTGTGCTGGTGTTGGCTGGGACAGAGTTAATTTTCTTCATCGTAGCTAGTATGGGGCTGTGTTTTGGATTTGTGCTGAAGACAGTGTTGATAATGCCAAGATGTTTTTGTTACTGCTGAGCAGTGCTTACATAGAGCTGCGGCCTTTTCTGCTTCTCACCCCAACCCACCAGTGAGGAGGCTGGGGGTGCACAAGAAGCTGGGAGGGGACACAGCTGGGACAGCTGACCCCAACTGACCAAAGGGATATTACCTACCATGTGATGTCATGTTCAGCATATGCAGCTGGGGGAAGAAGAAGGAAGGGGGGATGTTCAGAGCGATGACAGTTGTCTTCCCAAGTAACCGTTAGGTGTGATAGAGCCCTGTTTTCCTGGAGATGGCTGAACACCTGCCTGCCGATGGGACATGGTGAATGAATCACTTGTTTTGCTTTGCCTGAGTGTGCAGCTTTTGCTTTACTTATTAAACTGTCTTTATCCCAGCCCACAAATTTTTCGCACTTTTACCCTTCTGATTCTCTCCCCCATTCCACAGTGAGTGAGGTGAGTGAGTGGGTGCGTGGTGCTTACTTGCTGGCTGGGGCACAACAATGATTAACTTTAAAAATACCTTTGTCCATCAATTTTAGGTTTTGGTGGAAAATCGGAGGCTACTTTTGAATATTCAGTGGTGAGTGAACCCCAGTGAATTCCTCAAATTCTGGGGCAGAGCTGGGTGTTGACTATACCTGCCAGTAGGCACAGTCACATGCCTGCTGCATGGGAATATGTGTATGTACTGTTAGATTTTTGTTTTTCGTAAAAGAAAATGCTGACTCTTGTGATGCCTTGTAGGGCTGTGCTGGTCCATGGACCACAGCTTGAATAATATTGTCTAAGAGATTGTCAGGGGTCAGAACAGTGGGATATTGAAAAAATAATTTTTTTATTTGTTTGTTTGTCTTAAATGATGCATATGTCTGTTAAGTGATATTCAATAAACGTTTTTATGCATTGAGGTAAAATCAGCCCCAGAAAGAGCTAGTGTTGAGTTGCAGGCAGGCTGTGGACTTTATTTCAGAAGGAATCCCCCTGCTCTCTCTACCACTCCCTGCCTCACTCTGTTTGAACAGACCTGCCTGTGCACTCGCTCCTGCTCTCAGAGCCAGATGCACAGTCACATTTTGCCAAACCCAGAGAAATGTAGTTTTCCAAGAGGATTCTTTGTTTTTCTAAGCATCACTTGGTTGTCAGTGTTCTTTCTCCAGTGGAAAACTCAGCCTTTTTTCTGTTCTAACCAGTGTCTTTTACTGAAAGAAAAAAAGACCAGCATTTTTGCTCCTTTTGAAGTTGCCCTCAGAGCAAAATGCCACCTCCCGCTTCATGAGCAGAACATCTGACAAGCTTCCCCCATTGATGTTAGTACAGAAAGCACATCCCAATGACCAGATGAGCTGTCTCAGACTGACACGTTTCTGCTTCTGCCCGTGATTTATTCCCTGTTTAGCCAGAGGGATATTCCATATCAGCATGGATGCCTTTTATGGCTCACGTGGTACCTTCCTGCTCTGCAACAAAGAATTCTCTGCTGTAGCACTCCATTCCTGACAGGTAACACATCTGCCCAAAGAACCTGACCCATCAGACTGCTATATGCCTGAACTGTGCAAATTCCAAGGCTAGATAAGATATGGGTAAGATCCTAATTTATTCTAAAAAAGGAAATTCATGTGTGTGTCCCTGCTGCAAGTCCCACTGCCTCTTTATACCTCAGATGTTTTTTGTCCGCTTTCCTCTGCATACATCTTACCCACATCCTACCTTCCTGAACAACAAAGCATATTGCAAACAAAGCGCAGGCCTGGGAGAGAGATTTCTGTGCACCAGTGAAAGAGCTGAATGTCTGCCCCTGCCTTGCTCTGCAAGAAGGAAACATTTTCTGTGGAAATGGGAATGTGTGTTTTGGGTTTTTTTCTAACCAAAGCATGCAGCTGTGCATCCCCTGACCTGCTGCAGGAGGGTAGCAGTTCACAGGCCGTGGGCTGAGCAGCACAGAGAGCAACACAGCTCAGAGTGATGTGATCTTGAGAAAGTGCTACCTCTGTGTGCATTTCTGTGCTCAATGACTCTTTCACCCATACAAATAGATGGAATATTTTGAACTTGTAGTCATGGTGCCTCAGTTTTCATTATCTTGTTGCTGCCTGTGGATTATTGCTGTAGATGTGGCCAGTGACTTTTGTATCTTTGCGTATTTGCATGCCAGCAAGCACCTGGACCTTAGCAAGTACAGATGGAAAGAAGGTGTTGCAAACAAGTAAAGGAGCCTTCACATATTACTGCTATTGACAGTTTTGTTCAATGTACAAAGTTATTGTGCAATATCCGCATTCTGGAAAACACTGTCAAGGAAGTACCCTGACAAAATGATTTGAATGGATCAGCTCTGTTTGCTCCTGTGAGCTGATCCAGCTGACACAAGCAAATGGACTGAAAACACAACTTCGTAGTGCAGCCAGGATATTGACAATTGCTTGAATAAAACAAGAGAGATTCTGCAATCATTAGACTTTCAGAAAGATACAGCTAATTTGCATCACAGTTACTGAATATTAGTCTTGCCTTTTTCATGTAGTATTAAATCAACAGCTTGCTCAGAAATAATAGCTGAGACAGGGAATGGGTAAGTCCCTTGTGTGCATCTAGTGCTGGTTACCTGAGTGATGCTTAGGCTAATGCATATCTCACAGTACAGAACATTTTGCCTTCTTTTGCAGAAGACAAAGTGTCCTCACCTTAATCCTTTGGGGTCATAATTTTTTTTGTCTGATTTTCATCCAGTCAGAGACATAAGGTTAATAGTCAGATCTGTTAATTTGGGTCAGATTAATCAAGTGAATAACTTGCTGTCTAACTGCTCTATATTCTGTAAAGACCATGATTATTTTTTGTAGTGCAGACAGGCCTGGAGGGTCACTTTGGCCTATGTAACTTCAGTTGTAACTTTGAGAAAACTTGCAGTGCCATCTAAACAAACAAACAAACAAACAAACAAACAGTATTAGACCTTGCTGGCTGCATTTGTTTCTGAAAACCCCCATGCTTTGCAAAACACCACTATATGATAGATTATCCTGATAAACTGCTATACTTGCTTTGGAAATTTTAAAAGATATCTTTGATCTGCTGTGGCTGATCCGTGTACCTTTTGCAGGGAACTTGGCAACAGAGCAAAGTAATTTGTAGTAAGGAACCACTGCAGAGACATGTATTAGAAAAACATCATAAAGCATGTAACAGGTAGGTTTCAGTCACTAATTCTTAATTGCTAGCTAGGGAAAAAAATAAAATTTTTCTGAAGTTTCAGTAAACCTGCAGTTTAACATATGAATTTTAATTAAATAAGTTGCATGAGCAAATGAGTGCACAGAAATGCTGGTGATTTTAAATCCTTCTTCTGTACTGCCTTTCTTAGGAATTGTGAGTGCTGAAACACACTGCACTCACCATCTTAGAAAAGATTTAGCCCTGCTGAGCCACCCCTCCAGGGAGACACAGTCCTGCAGCTCTCATCTCATGGCAATTCCTCACCAGTGAGATTTCCTCAGTAAACAAGTGTCACAGCTGGGCTTGCTGTCATTGCCGTGCCATGCTCTGCCTTTGGAGGTTTCACATTGCTAACAGCTCTGAGCCACATTCTGTGGACTTGACGTGATCAGAAACAGGAGGGCCGGCTACAGCTCAGGAGACATGTGAGCATGTGCTTGGGTCCTTCTGAAGTCAGTAGAGTCCCAATGCATATTAAAGTGCTTTGCAGAAGAGGTGTGAAATTAGTTCTTTACCGAATTATTAAAAGGATTCTCTGTAAGCAGACTATTTACTAAGTGGAAGCTCAGGTAGCCTTGACAGCAAAACTTGCCTAGGATGATTATGCTAATGATCCACATGGCACCAAAGCTGAGATCCATGCAACCACAGCTCAGTTGATTTTGGTACCTGAAGCAGCTGCCATCACATCTTTGACTGCAGAGAAACAGATTCATAACCATAGAATCATAGAATCATAGAATGGTTTGTGTTGGAATGGACCTTTAAAGGTCATCTAGTCCAACCCCCCTGAAACGATCAGGGACATCTTCAATGAGATCAGAGCCCCATCCAGCCTGACCTTGAATGTTTCCAGGGATGGGGCATCTACCACCTCTCTGGGCAACCTGTTCCAGTGTTTCACCACCCACATCGTAAAAAATTTCTTTCTTCTGTGCCGTCTGACTCTACCCTCTTTTAGTTTAAAACCATTACCCCTTGTCCTATTGCTACAGGTCTTATGGAAAAGTTTGTCCCCATCTTTCTTACAAGCCCCCTTTAAGTCTGGAAAAGCTGCAATAAGGTCTACCCAGAGCCTTCTCTTCTCCAGGCTGAACAACCCCAACTCTCTCAGCCTGTCCTCACAGGAGAGGTGTTCCATCCCTCTGACCATTTTTGTGGCCCTCCTCTGGACCCGCTCCAACAGGTCCATGTCTTTCCTGTGCTGAGGACTCCAGAGCTGGACGCAGTACTCCAGGTGGGGCATCACCAAGGTGGAGCAGAGGGGGAGTATCACCTCCCTCGACCTGCTGGCCACGCTTCTTTTGATGCAGCCCAGGATACGGTTGGCTTTCTGGGCTCTGAGCGCGCATTGCCTGGTCACCTCTAGCTTTTCATCCAGCAGTACCCCCAAGTTTTTCTCCACAGGTCTGCTCTCAATCTCTTCATCCCGCAGCTGGTATTGATACCAGGGATTGCCCCGATCCAGGTGCAGGACCTTGCACTTGGCCTTGTTGAGCCTCCTGAGGTTCACATGGGCCCACTTCTCAAGCTTGTCCAGGTCCCTCTGGATGGCACCCCATCCCTCGGGCATGTCAACTGTACCACTCAGATTGGTGCCATCTGCAAACTTGCTGAGGGTGCACTTGATCTCACAGTCTGTGTCATTGGTCAAAATATTAAACAGTACTGGTCCCAAGACCAATAACAAGACAAGGAATTTCTGTTTTGGTAAATACAACTGTATTGAATAATTCCTGGCTACTTCTACTAAATAGGTCTGGAAAATTCTTCTAGTGGCATGTCCCCTAGCTTACATATCAAAAGATAAAAATGTCAGTGGACTCCCTAACTTTTACTCTACGTAACCAGGCTAATATCTGCTGTGGAGAAGGAAGAGAGGTCACTGCATGAGCGTCTGCCAGTGTGATGGTATTCAGTTTGATCTCATCAGAAGGAATTCTAGGTGAGCAAGGTTACTGGAAACTCATGCTTTAGCACTGCTGTTAATTTAGTGATGCTCAAAAATGCCTCAAGCCTGCCTGTTCCTTGCTACCAGCCTTTCTTTAACTTTCAAACAGTGATTATTCTGTTGAGCAAATTCTCAAGTCTAAGTAGTATTTGTCTTATCTCTAATTTATGTACACATGACATAATCCCTTTTTCTTTCCTTCCCTTGAATAGGTTTCCATAACTGATCCTGTGGAGCAGAGATTGCTCCATAATGGACCTCTCTTTCTCCACCATTGTCATGAACAAATTGAAGGGAATGACTGGGATACTCTGATGATTAACAATGAAGGAAAGGAATTTTATTGGCAAATTTAATTTTGAAAGCCATGCCTTCTAAGACCAGAATATTCAACAGGATAGATTTTTACATAAATAATGCGTTGAATTCATTATATATGTTCTTTCAGAGAGCCATAGGGGATTTCCCACTTAGAATCACAATGCAAGTTGTAAGATATTGAGAGCTGCACTACGCTAGCATTTCTGTTTGGAAGGTTCTATTTTCCAGGGCTCTGCAGTGTGAGCTGGTGCAGGTTCTGTATGTATTATTATGTATTAGTCTTCAGCTGCAAAAATAAAACCTTGTGTTCCAGCACTTATCCTGGAGCTTGTTATGTTAGTTAATTTTGAAAATGGGTTGAAGTAGGAAATCACATACCAAGGAAATAGAATAGCTTGTATATGACTCACAATGTGGAATAAAATACCTCATTGTAACAAGCAGGTGTACATATAATTTCAAGGATAGGTTTTGTAAAAAGATAGTTTTGATTTGGTTGTTTTTAACAAAAGAATCCACATGCCTCTCTTAGATCTGTTTTAAAAAAACAGCCTTTCATTGCAGCTGTTATTGCTGTGCGCGTGTGAATCAACATCCCCTTGTTTTCACTGTGATCTTTACTTTTCACAAAGATGATAATAAGGAAGTGACTGCTTCTGTTCTTAATTGCTACTTCCACAACCCCCTGATGGTAGGGTCTACTCCTTGACTTGGGCTTCTCTGGGCTTCTGCCACACTAGTAATTTCCAACGTGAAACTGAAGCAGCAGTTGTGGGAGCTTTGTAGGTCTGTGTTGCTTATTCAAACCCATCAACTGCAGTTTTACATTTCTTTTCCAAGCAGTGGGGTTCTGTGTTCTTGCTAAGTCTCGCTACAGCTGTGTTTTCTGTGACAAGGATAACAAGACACTTGCAATAGCATTCTCCATGTCTGGTACACACAAATGCTCTTTAAAAGAGATTGCTCACCTGGCAGTTGGCTATCTGAACCTCTTCTGCAAAGAGAAAAACATCCAAAAGCTCCAGCCTTCCTGTTCAAAAGCCCATTTTCTGTCTGAATCCATGTGCAGGGTAAATAACTGCATAAAGTGCTCAAGAATTGTGTGGGTTTGTGCATCAGAACTTCTGGAATGGTGTTTTGTGCAAAGCAGTGTACAGGTATCCAAATCCTCATGATTGCAGGAGCATGGAATATACCCCCCCAAAAAAAAAAAAGACCTCAAATGATGGCTAAGTAATGTGAACTATCTCCAGGGCAGAAGCAGAAAGGACATTATCTCCAGGTAAAAATAGCTCTTTCATTTGTGAATAGTGCCATGTTCCTAAACCTTTTGCTTCAGGCTGTGTAGTATAGTCTCACAACTGTTTTTTTACCCCAGTAATTTGCCAGCATCCTTCACCCATATGCAATCAGTTGCACAATGCGTTCAAGTGACCTGTAAGGCTTTTCAAGGTAATGACCTGCTTTGCATTAAAGAAAGATGAACGTATAGTCTTGAGAGCATTAGGGAAAGACCGTCAGATGGAGAGGAAACTGCAGCACAGAGGCATGAGGTGAACAAAGGAGTTTAAGCATATGTGTAACTGGGGCAGCAAGAACTGCTAATGCTGACACAAGTTGTCTGGGGAGGATGTAGTATGTCTTCTACTAAACCTGTCTTCTGTGGTATTAATATCATGAATGGTCTGCAAGAAGAGCTGGAGGTAACCAAGAGATTACAAGATTGATAAGCCACTGTATGGCAAATACATTTTATCGTGTTCAATGTATAAAATACTGTGACAGCCTTGAAAATATTGCAATCCCCAGAGGGTCCATATAATCTGGAGATACAGAATATGGTAGGACTGTAATCTCTGAAAAGCCCTTAGGGAGAGCTAAGTACCCTACTAGCCACAGCTGCATTCTGCAACTCAACCCAGAGAAGCACACAGAGGGATGCAGCTGATTTTCAGAAAGCAAGGGAAGAAGAGTGAGTTTTCACAGCTACATTTGGTAAAGAGCTTCATATTACCAAGGCAGAGGGCCACGGACAGAGGAACAAGTTGCCACATACACTTTTTAGCATTGAAAGTGATGAAAGGTCTTTGGGACTGCATTTTCCACAGAGCTAGAAACAATCTGTGGGCTGATACTGTCAAGTGCTAAGACAAAGGGGAAATATTATTAAATTGATGCCCTGTTGGCAAGTGCTGAGCAGTGCAGAGCCAGCTCTTGAATTTTGGAACCCTTATTTTGTCACAGTAAGTTAAAATTTGATGCTTAATAATATTGTATAGAATTTTATAGTCTTCAGCAGAGGTATAGACATGCATAAAATTGCACAACTGTTTGGGGGAACTATAATCCTGATCTGTTTATAATCTAGGAAGACAGAGATGTAGAATTTAACTGCTACATATCCACACCTCACAAGACCAGGCCAGTTGCATACAGCTGATGCAAGGTGTGTAATTGCTTCTGTGACTGTATTACAGCACAGATACACCCAAGACAGCTTTAAATTAATGAGCTTGGGAAGTGCTAGCAATATAACTAATCATCCAAGTACTTCTCAGATCTCATAGGTGGATTTTATATCCTTTGCTGAGCTCTCTGCCACAAGAACCTGAATTATCTGCTATAAAACTGATTGAGATATGACTGCACTATGTGGTAGTTACTGTGGTGCAGCCTTGTTCGAAATGTTGCTGCTTAAAGAAGGTTTTTAAACTGATGCACTTGAGAAATTGTTCCTCCTCTCAGGCTGTGTTTGCTCAGTGAAGAAGCATCAATTCATTTATCTGCTCTAAGAGCAGCACTTCAGCTATCTTGAACTGATGTGTACTTCATATCACTTTGTTATGCCAGTTTATGGTTAATAATGACACATATATCTTTGCCCTTGTTTGAAAGAACTACTCAATAGTCCAACCACATATCCCAGCACACAGCCAGCAGGGACTGGCAGGACAGGATATGTTCATGGGAGTGTGATAACCAGCAAGGGCAGCTGAGCTCTGGGAGGACAGAAGCAATTTTCCTAAAAATTTTCACAGAGCCGCAGCGATGGTCACTGATATGACAGCTCCCCTTCTCTAGCTGCAGGCACTACCTTGGAACACACAGCACCCCGGACCAGCCAGGTAATACTCAACGCTTTCTGGCTGAGGGATCAGCTCCTGGGGTTATTCTGCTGTTAAAGGTGTGTTGCATCTCCACATATTCCCGATTCCCACCTCTCAAGGATGCCATTCCCTGCTCCTTTTTAAGCCTACTCTTCTCCTTGAGTGACCCCAGCACAGATGCCCTGTAGCAAAGGCTGTATATTTGAAGTTGAAATTGCATTTTCTTTTTGGTGTGGGTTGGTCAGTAATTTTGGAGGAGTCTAATGTGCTTGTGTTTTACGCAACCATGTTATACAACTTAGTGATTAGATCCAGACTGGACTAGGGTTACATATAGCAACTGCTGTCAAGGCAACAGAATTAAGACCATGAAACACTAAAGATTGATGAGACTGTGATCAGACTCTGCTTTAAAAGTCAGGATATTAGAAAATGCCATTACAAAATGAACTTTAGGACAGAGAATGAGACATGATGGCAATAAATCTGATCTGGAGTGCTTGGAAGTATTTAAGAGGAAGGAGCAAGAATTTGGAGCAACACTGAGTGGCAAAGTGAACAATACAGAGTAGCTTCTAGTTGTTGGAGGCTGCTTCAGATACCCAACAACACAGTCAAATGCCACCCAGGTTCACTAGTCAACCCTTGGCTTCCCCCGCCTTGATCAGGTGAGAAAACAGCTGTTCCCGCAGGCTGGCTGGCCACAGGGGCCCCTGCCAAGCGCTGCTCCCTGTGCCAGGCAGCTGGCAGAATGCAGAGGAGACGAGGGCAGTGCCTGTATACCTGGACAGGTTGTAAATGGCCACCGAGCTGCAGAAGTGACCTGTTCAAAAAGGCAGGGGGTGAACCAGGGAGATAGGCAGTGCTACCATTCAGGGTCTTCCCAAGTAGCATAGGAAGAGAAGGAAATAGCAGCCACCGTGGCAGTCCTGAGTACATTGCTTTGCTATATAAGTTCAGGCTAGAATTAAAAGCCTCTTTTTGCTCCAGCTGCTTTCATATAATACTTATAAATCAGCATAAAGAGAGCTGCAAAATTAGTAGCACTCTGTAGCAATTGTTACAGAGGTGAGTACGCAATCATGCCTTAAAAGAGCCATGATTTCTAACATGTGTCCATAGCCTGATTTGAGCCATTTATTTCTTGAAATCTCAACTTTAGGGAAGGTTGAGTGCACTCTCAAAGCTGTAAGTTAGGGTATCTTTTCTATCAGTCTTTTTTAAAGCTTTCTGTACCTGAAGGCAAAATGCACAATGTGTGTCTCTGTCTAGAGGTATGAAGATCTGATTGCATTTTATTTTTTAACCCATCTGGTGCCAGCATTTCATGGTTGTATGGAGCCTGCTGAAGTGAGAAGGGACAGCAAGCTGAGAGTAACCCAGGAAGGAGCTGGTTGGCAAGAGTGGGCAATGCCCATGGGATTTCCCAGTACAGAGAAATTCAGTGAAGAAATTCCTAAACCAGCTGTGTTGTGTCAAGGGAAGGCAGTGATATTCAGGCAGAGAGAAAATCTTAGCTCTGCCACACTTAGATTGGGACAACCCAGCCTGTGCCCTTCCTTCCCTCCTTGTCTTGTAATACAAGGCATTACACTGTCCTCCACAGCAGAGCTGGTGTGGCCATTTTCATGGGGTTTTAGAGCAGCACCCAGATCTCTGGAGTGTAAATTTGTCGGTTCTTCCAATGACTCCTCTTCTGGTGAAATCCCATGAAACATCTGAAGTGAGAAATTGAGTTCCTGGGGGAAAAGGGCTGAGTGTGTTATATCTTCCCATGTCTCTTCTCCCATCAAGGCTGAAGATGAAGTACGCAATAAAGGCCAAGTCCTCTGTCAGGGAATATGAGGATTACTGAAAGGGGCACTTCTGGGTGCCCACCCATGATAAGACAGATGAGATCCAGTCAGGATAACTTCACAACCAAGAATCAATCCAATTAAAAATGACCTGAATGTGGACAAAGGACACATTTCAAGTAAATTAACTACTACTGTAGCCTGCCACCATCCCATGCAGACTGGCTTTGGTGATCTCACTGGCCCTGGCTAGCAAACAGAAGTAGAACTGTCCTTCTGTGTCTTTTTAAAAACATCGGTCCTAAGTGTTCTGTCACAACATTCCTGTGTTTTTTTTCCTAAACCGTGGTTTTCTGGTCCCACATCCAGTGAGACTTTTTTGGATATTTATTTCTAAGTATGGAAGCTGTTGAGTAATCTTTCCAAGACCTTACATCAGCTGATCTCCAAATACTGCACAGGTTAGAATGCCACCATAGTTATGTCCTAGACCCACAGTTTTCCTCAGATGATCTAGTTCCATGTAATATGACTGCTTTTATTCCCACAGCCCCTGCACTAAAAGCAAGCATCTCTCCAGCCCTGACATGGGATGTAATATTTTCATCTGGATGAAAGTGTGCCTGCAAAATGCTAGCTAGAGTGAGGCTCTAACTCATGCAGGTTTAAATGAAGAAATACCCTGTAAGGTGCCATGCTGCCTTTTTCCTTCAGTTCATGAGGTCTCTGCTTTCATTGATTTCAGGAAAAGCAAGAAAACTACACTGCGTATAAGAACATCGATTGGTCTGATGATTTTTTTTTATCTTATGCTTAAGAGCTGCTGACATGTGCAAAACCATTTTATTAGGTGTGATCAGGAAGTAAATTGTCCCTGCCCTCCAGCATGGTCCAGCAATTACCTCCAATAGCAAAACCTGTAAGTTAATCACAGTATTTGCAAACTCAGTCTCATTGTTCATATGATGAATTTTTTCCAGTAGAGTGTTATCCATCGAAATTGAGAGTTTACGGAATGTTCATTTGAGGCAGGCATTTCTTACCAGTAAGAAAATTTGATTATTATTTTCTAATTAAATTAGGCTTTTTAAAAAGGTTAACCATGACATTTTAATAGCTTCAGCTCATATTGATATTCTGAGGACACACTTCAGCTCAGCCACTTGTGACTGAAAAGGATGTTTTTCCAATTAAGAAATCTCTTTTTAAGGGCTTCTCCTAAATGACATCTATTTTACAGAGGGAGGTGGACTAGAATATAATTTGTTTCGCTGGCTGCACAATCTCATAGTTCAGCAGGTAACCCTTTATTACAAAATTTTAACCTTAATGCCACAACAAGTTTATAGTGTCCAACACACAAAAATAAAGGCTTTTAAAAATTGTTATTAAGAGTTAGTTGTAGTCAATCCATGTAAATTTCTTTTTAATGCTTCAGGGCAAATCATAAAGAAATCCACAGAAAATTTATAGACATACTAGATTCATTAAGCAGTGTATCTGATATTTCAAAATATTCCATAGAGCAAGTGCAGTGCTGCTGGATTACAGAGTTTTCCTTCATTCTGTCTTTACTCTACAAACTGTATGTGGGGACCCCTACATAGATTTGGACTTCATTTTGTTAGGTATTGCCCAGACAAAAGAAAAAAGACAGGAACTATCCCAGGTGGTGTCAAAACTGTGTATGAATACAGCCAGATGAGGGGGTAAAAAGAAAGTAATGAAACATTATTAGTCAGATTGATAGCCAGCAATATCAACATAAAAAAAAGCCAAATAATTCTTTCATTCTTTGAAAGTTTTCCAGCGAGTTTGAAGAAGGAATCTGAATGGGAATGATCTGGTACTTCTGCAAATGTGTCCAGTGAATTCCTGTCAAATACAAGGAACATAAAACGAGAAGGAAGAAAACTTTTAAAGACTGGGAGGACAATGTGGGCCATTTGGTGATGGGAGCTAACTCTTCAACACAGAATGGTAATAGGGTTGTGATTGTCCATGAGGGACATTGAAGATGAGGACAAATAGCTTATCTTTGTTGAAATAGAGGAAATGTAATGAAGAAATGCAGAGCAAGGAGTGATGTTAACAAGTATCAGACCAAAAATAAAAAGACCTTGTGGCTGTATTTCATTGTTCACTTGGTAATTGGTGGCAATTATCAGGCCAAAATTAAATTGAATAATATTGATTCCAAACAAATTTTGAAAGGTCAAAATCAGAAAGAAACACTTTGATTGCACTGAATGTTTCTGTCTGAAGCTATGTTTTGTTAGTTTAATTTTGTAATACAACTTGAAGATAGTTGCCATTCCTGAAACTTGGTGGGATGAATCCCATGACTGGAGTGTGGCTATTGATGGCTACAGGCTGTTCAGAAGGGACAGGGGAGGAAGGAGGAGTCGAGACATTGCCCTCTACGTCAAGAAATGCATAGAGTGTTGTCTTGATTTTGGCTGGGGTGGAGTTAATTTTCTTCCTAGTAGCTGTTATAATATGTTTCAGATTTAGTGTGAGAATAATGTTGATAACACACTGATGTTTTCACTTGTTGCTAAGTAGTGTTTATACTAAGTCAAGGATTTTTCAGCCTCTCCTGCCCAGCCAGCAAGAAGGTTGGAGGGGCACAAGAAGCTGGGAGAGGACACAGCCAGAATAGCTGACCAAAGGAATATTCCATACCACATGATGTCGTGTCCAGTCAATTGGGCTGGCCCTGCCCAGCCAAAACTTTTATGTGTGTCTTGTACTAACCAGATGGCTTTTGCTAAATGTGTATCTCCAGTATATAAAGTGGGGGGAGTTGGCCAGGATGGGTGGATCGCTGCTCAGGGACTGGCTGAGCATGGGACAGTGGGTGCTGAGCATGGGACAGTGAGTGCTGAGCAATTGCATTGTGCATCACTTGTCTTTCTTGGATTATATTTCACTCTCTTTTTGTTATCTTCCTTTTCATTACAACTATTATTATTACATATATTTTTAAATTTCAATTATTAAACCCATGAGTTTTACTTGGTTTTGATTCTCCTCTCCACCAGGGACGGGGAGGAGGAGTGAGTGAGCAGCTGCGTGGTGCTTAGTGGCTGGCTGAGGTTAAATCACAACAAGTGTGAAGAGCTGTCTCTGAAGAACAGCCACGAGCGGGTTGAAAGCTTATGGATAAGAATTAGAGACTGAGGAAACAAAGGGAACCTTGTGGTTGGTCTCTAGTACAGGCCACCCAATCAAGGGGAGCCTATTGACGAAGCCTTCTTACTCCAGCTACAGGAGGCATCGCTCTTGCAGGCTCTTGTCCTGCTGGGGGACTTCAACCACTCTGACATCTGCAGGAGAAGTAGCATGGCGAGCTGTAGGCAATCCAGAAGACTCCTGGAATGCATTGAGGATAACTTCTTAAGCCAGGTAAGAAACAGCTCTACCAGAGGGGATGCAATACTGGACCTGATGATCATCAACACAAGTGAGGTAATTGGTGGCATCAAGATTGTAGGCAGCCTGGGCTGCAGTGATCATGTGCTAATCATGTGGAGTTTGCAGTCCTGAGGGATATGGGGCAGGCAAAGAGTAAAGTCAAGACCCTGAATTTTAGAAAAGCAAACTTCCAGCTCTTCAAGGAGTTAGTCGGTAAGACCCCCTAGGAAACTGCCCTCAGGGACAAGGGAGCAGAACAGAGCTGGCAGATCTTTAATGACACTTTCCATAGAGCATGAGAGCTCTTGATCCCCAGGTGTAAGAAATCAGGAAAGGAAGGCAAGCGACTGGCATGGATGACTCAAGACCTGCTGGTCAAACTAAAGGGTAAGAAGGAAATGCACCAGCAGTGGAAGGAGGGACAGTTATCCTGGGAAGAGTATAGGGGTGCTGCCTGGTTATGTAGAGATGAAGTCAGGAAGGCCAAGGTGCAGCTGGAGCTGAACTTGTCAAGTGATGCAAAGGATAATAAGAAGGGCTTCTACAGGTATGTCAGCCAGAAAAGGGAGGTCAAGGAAAGTGTATCCCCCTGAGGAGCAAGACTGGCAAACTGGTAACAAAGGAAGAGAAGGCTGAGGTACTCAACAATGTTTTTGCCTTAGTCTTCCCTGGCAACCTCTCTTCCCACACCTCTCCAGTGGATGGAACACAAGACAGGGACTGGGGGAACAAAGTCCCTCGCACTGTAAGAGAACATGAGTTTCGTGACCACCTGAGGAACCTGAACACACATAAGTCTATGGGACCTGAGGAGATGCATCCCAGAGACCTGAGGGAATTTCCTGGTGTAGTTGCCAAGCCACTCTCCATGACATTTGAAAAGTCACAGCAGTCAGGTGAAGTCCCCAGAGACTGGAAAAAAGGGAATCATTGCACCCATTTCTAAAAAGGGTAGAAAGGAGAACCCTGGGAACTACCAACCTGTCAATCTCACCTCTGTGCCTGATAAGATCATGGAACAGATCCTCCTAGAAGCCATGCTAAGGCATGCGGAGGACCGGGAGGTGGCTCGAGGCAGCCAGCATGGCTTCACCAAGGGCAAGGTTTGCCTGACCAAACTAGTGGCCTTCTATGATGGAGTGACTACATCAGTGGACAAGGGAAGAGTTACGGATGTCATCTACCTGCATTTCTGTAAGGCCTTTGACATGGTTCCCCACAACAACCTTCTTTTTAAATTGGAAAGGTATGGATTTGATGGATGGACTGTTAGGTGGATGAGGAATTGGTTGGATGGTTGCATCCAGAGAGCAGTGGTCAATGATTCAACATCGAGATGGAGATGGGTGATGAGCGTTGTCCCTCAGAGGTCCATATTGGGACCAGTACTGTTTAATATTTTGATCAATGACACAGACTGTGAGATCAAGTGCACCCTCAGCAAGTTTGCAGATGGCACCAATCTGAGTGGTACAGTTGACATGCCCAAGGGATGGGGTGCCATCCAGAGGGACCTGGACAAGCTTGAGAAGTGGGCCCATGTGAACCTCAGGAGGCTCAACAAGGCCAAGTGCAAGGTCCTGCACCTGGATCGGGGCAACCCCTGGTATCAATACCAGCTGCGGGATGAAGAGATTGAGAGCAGACCTGTGGAGAAAAACTTGGGGGTACTGCTGGATGAAAAGCTAGAGGTGACCAGGCAATGTGTGCTCAGAGCCCAGAAAGCCAACCGTATCCTGGGCTGCATCAAAAGAAGCGTGGCCAGCAGGTCGAGGGAGGTGATACTCCCCCTCTGCTCCACCTTGGTGATGCCCCACCTGGAGTACTGCGTCCAGCTCTGGAGTCCTCAGCACAGGAAAGACATGGACCTGTTGGAGCGGGTCCAGAGGAGGGCCACAAAAATGGTCAGAGGGATGGAACACCTCTCCTGTGAGGACAGGCTGAGAGAGTTGGGGTTGTTCAGCCTGGAGAAGAGAAGGCTCTGGGTAGACCTTATTGCAGCTTTTCCAGACTTAAAGGGGGCTTGTAAGAAAGATGGGGACAAACTTTTCCATAAGACCTGTAGCAATAGGACAAGGGGTAATGGTTTTAAACTAAAAGAGGGTAGAGTCAGACGGCACAGAAGAAAGAAATTTTTTACGATGTGGGTGGTGAAACACTGGAACAGGTTGCCCAGAGAGGTGGTAGATGCCCCATCCCTGGAAACTTTCAAGGTCAGGCTGGACGGGGCAAAATGAATGTCAGTTTATGAGTTAGGTTCCCTGTACAACAGAAATATCAGCCAGGAGTTATGAACAAAACATTATCCTTATGTTTAGATAAGAAAAAAACTCTAAGGAGAGTGTCTTATCCTAGGACTTGGCAAAGGGTTTCCCTGTCTAAAATGGTACTCCAGAACAGACCTGTAATGCATTACTAGACAGCATGGAGAGCTTGGGCTGTGGCTACCAAAGTTGTATACCTGTCACTTGGGAATTTTTCATGAACGCTGCCTTTGGTGGGGAAAGAGAAATTATTCTAATCACTTACATTAAGTACACTAACTTAACTATAAACCACAGTATAACTTTTAAGAACCATTTGTTTCTTTAACCAAGCTTAAGGAGAATGGATATTGTATTTACACAAGTTTGTCTTATGTTTTAAAAGGTTTTAAATAACAAATAGTTCCATATTGAAATATTCTATGACACTACTCTACTTTGGAAGGAAATGTTTTGAGAGATATTAACTACTACCAGGAGCAACAAAACAGCTGAGAATTTTATTTTATTATGTCTCTGTGTGATTTAGTTTTGTACCACTGCTCAAACTGTGTTTCAGTAGAAATGGAAGAAGAAGGAGGAACTCTTTGACAGGTCAAAGGAGAAAGAAATGCTGTCCAAAAGTCTCCATTAACCTAAAGAGCATAAAATGATAAGAATCATGAGATACTTGTTAGCCAACTTTGGAATCAGCAGTGCCTGGAGCTGATTATTTCTAGCTCTGTCAGAAGGTCTAGCTGTAGTGAACTGAGTTACTGTAGATGGTTTCAAGGGATAACGAAAGATAAATGAGCCAAACAAAAAAGGCCTGCAGAAAATTAAATGAAAAAACAGGCTATATGTTCTAATACAAGATCACTGCTAAAACTGACTGAAAGGAAATAATTAATTCATCACAACAAACACAGGGCACTAAATGTTATTGCATCCAAATAATGTTTACATAATTTTATTCTATAGAATAAAAAGAGGTGGTGACACCATACATACAAACTATGTTCCTGTTTCAACTTTGAAGGATATTTAAGCTTTTGTTCTGATAATCAGACAAGATTTAAGCAATTGCACATGGGACTGTAAAGCCAGTCATGCAGTGATCTCTGAATTATGTAGCTGTTTATTACTTTTTGTAATAAAGGATGTTGATTCACTTTCCTAGTTTGTGCTAACTAACAGAAAAATCTCTGAGCACATATTCCTGTTAATAATGGAAGTAATTTTGTTGAAAATACGGGCAATAAATGGCAGAAATTGCAAATCCAAGGCAACATATACATGAAAAGAATACTAGGAATAAAAGGCCCACAAGCTCAAAAAAAACTGTTAGAATGGTAAAGAACACATGAGCCAGAGCATGTAAAACATTATCTGACCATCTGGCATAAAATCTATATAAAAGAGTTGTAGGTCAAAATATCTAATGTAACTAAGCCTTCTGCAACCTGGTGGTTTGAGATGAATGGTGAGAAGAGACCTTGCTGACACCCTTGGTCTGTTAATTTAAAGTAATGGGCTTCTTTATTTCCAGATGTGACACATGCAGCACATTATAATCTGCTTTTGGAGCTCACTATTTAGTCTAGCAAGCAGTTAGGCACCCCAAACTTTATAATGTACTCATTAACTTGCTTATGAATGAGTCAGCTTTTATTGGCAGTAAAAACATATATAAACATATTTATGAATTTTGCACTCTTCTTACTCAGTCCTCCTGCATTCAGTGTGCCCTGCTGACTGAAGGGACAAGGGAGGATTTCACAGGTAGGAACAAGGTGATAGGAATAATCCACAGAGCTGACCCCCTTCCCCTCTCCCAGCTGGCTAATGCCCAGCAGCCTGCACTGTACAGAGGACACACAGCAAAGACAATTTTGACTTACATGAGATAGGAGGGATGAAGAAATGTGATGAATAAACGTGTCTCCTTTTTCATCATTTAAAGTGATATGTAACAAACAGATCTGTCGCCCCAAGAATGCTTTTTTTTCCTCTCTCCTGTTTCATTGGCTTAAAGCAGCAAGAAATGTGGGGATCCAATCCAGGACTTTGGACAAGATGTCCCCCAGATGTCCCCTTCAACCCCAGCTGTTCTGGGAGCCCGAGACTTTCTCTAGCAGGAAGGAACTGCAGCTCTGCGTTACAGTCCCAGGCAGAGGTATAGAAGAAAGAGAAAATGGCATGAGTGGGTGGCTCATCTGGTGTGCCAACTCTGATCTACCTCAGGTGCCGGTGGTACAGAAGTGTCCCAGGCCTGTGAGCTATATAGCACTTATCTGCACCTACTCTACCTCTCTTGCCAGCTGGCTGTAGCTGAACTAGATTGAGGAGAGAGAAGTTAATCTCATGTAGTAAATATATCATGAGAAATATATCCAGTGTTAGAAAAGATTTTGGAATTTGGGAGATGTGGGTGAAGGGAAGGAAAAGACAAATACAGAGAACAGATAAACTATTTCTCCCTCAGAGTTTCTGCTCCTACAAGAGTCCCTTTTCAGTTTCTTTCAAAAACTGTGCCTTTACACTGCTGTGATTTAAAAGGCAAAATGGGCATAATTTTTTTTCTTATGCTAAGCCCAAGGAAAAGTAAAATTAATTGTCCAAATCTGCCACAGGCATCCTATGTCTTCTACCAGGCATAAAGTGGTCTCCTGCATTCAACACTTTAACATACCACTTTTTCTGTGAGTAATTGAGGGAAGGAGTGATTAGAATCTCTTGGTGAAATTGTGATGATGGTAAATGATGATCACTAATTATGATGGGCCTTTCCATGAACAGATCTATTAATACTAATATGACTTCCCTCTATTTCCAGCAAAGGAAATCCATTTCCTTCTATCAAAAAGTCATCAGCTAATTTCCTATAACAGGAGCCTAACAAGAGCCTCCTGTTCCTCCCCTTAGTGTATGTATGAGGGATTTATTCTGACCCTTAACATTGCTCAGTTGATTAACTGGAAAATGAAAGAAGGGGATAGACTCCTAAATGTCTAATTAGCTTATCCTTCTCAGCAATTTTGAACAAGTCTATTTGCAGCACATTTAGCTTATAGCAGCTGTTGCTCAAGGATGTTTATTTGAATGTGTCAAGCAACTCTACATCATTCACTTGTTTTGTGAGGTGTTTTTTCTTGTAAGTGTTAACAGGATCTTTCAGCATTTGCATGATTCCCATTGTGGTGTTGAGGGTTACAGAAATCTCTAGGATAAAAACTTTTTTTCTTTTTGTGGGCTGTTTCTCCTGTGCTATGAAAATAACACTTTTTCTCAAACCGCTGTTTCAACCGAAGTAGATGAAGTAGCTAGAGGTGTTGGAAACAGCTGCAAGTTTGCTATTTGGAAATAAAGTTGTCTGTTCCTTTTCTCCAAATAAACAGCAACTAAAGACACAAGCACCTAAATACAATAAACACCTTCCAATGAGTTAAATTCCATGTGAGATCACATTTCTCTAAATTTAGGAATCATATCAGTTGAAGAAAAAAGATTGGGGATTTGATTTTTTGGAAAAGCTGAGCATTTCCAAGTCCAGTAGGAGAAGGAATGGGATTTAGCAATACTGAGGTTGCCTGTAGCACTGAGCAGTTAGGTTAACCAGCCTCTGACAGCCTAAAAAGCTGATATTTCTCTGCAGAGTGACGCCCTGATTCTCCATTGCTCTGAAGGGGAGTGGGGAAGGCACCATGGGCAGGTCTTGTTCCAGGTCCTGCTTTCTGTCAGGGCTGGTGGCAGACGGGATCTGTAGCTTGCTGTTGCAGTCAGAGTCAGATTAAATTTTAAACAGTCAGTGCAGGAGTGCTTCCCTGAACCACAGGCTCTCTGTGCTCCTGGCAGGGAGCTGGGTTCTTTCCCAGCCCCTGCGGAACTGGTGACCAGAGAGGGTTACATCTGGCATCTTGTGTCACCTCTGCAGCCAGCAGACAACCACAGCCCTTTTTTTGTGGTGTGTGGCAAACATCCTTAAATTCTCTTACTCTGTTAGAGATTTAGCTCCCTGCTATGTTGGAATTGCTGCACCTTCCCCATTTGAGAAGGCCATTTGCAAAGGGGCTTCAAAGGCAGCATGTACATATCCTGAAGGGAAATGGTAGGTGAGCTGCTTGCACACACCTTCCTGATGGATTTACGGGTGTGAGAAGAGAGTGTCAGTGGCTGGGCATGCTTGGGGCTGTGAGGGAGGCTCAGTAAGGGAGCTGAACAAAACACTGTGACACTGGCCTCGGGATTTCCTTCAAAGGCAGTGTAGACATACCCTGTCTTCCTGGAGACCTGTATTGAATTCTTAAGGACAAATATCCTCAAAGTCCATTTGATTGTTTGTTGCTGTTTTAAAGTGTTGCAGAAAAGTATGTGTCTTAACCCTACAGTTTAGCAAGGTCATAAAAGTGCAATAATCTCAAGGCATCTCCAAAAATGAAACCCATGCTTATTGGGTTTGCTAATGACACTAATCTGCAAGGGACTGTGAGTATGTTGGAGGACAGGATTAGAATTTAAAGTGATCTTGACAAATTGAAGGTATGGTCTGAAATAAATAGGATGCTGTTCACTGGGGATAGATATAAGGAACTGCATTTAGGCAGGAATAATCAGCCACACAAATAAAAGATGGAAACTATTTAAGTAGCAGATCCTTATTAGCAGGTTTCATGGCTCACAAACTAAGTGCAAGTCAACAACATTGTCGCCCGCCTTTCCCCTCTGCCAAACAAACCCAAGAACAGACATCCTACAGTTAATAATGTAAACTTCAGCCTGTGGCGATGTGCGAAGTTATACTCCATCTTTCCTTGGGACCAGCAATGCCTCAGCTGGACTGCTGTATCCCACTGGAGTATTGCCTCAGTCCAATAAAAGTTTGAAGAGAGGGTACAGAGGATTCAGAAGGATTAAAATTTTGGATGGTCTAGAAAATGTTATTTAAGAGAAATAGAAATAATAATAGAAATAGGCTAAATTAATTGCTTTTAGTCTTCACATATGTCAAAAGTTTCTATGTGGATTGCCTTAAAATGATTTGTGACAAGTAATTAAGAAAAGCAAGCTGTGGTGTGTGGTTTCATTTGACTAGATCCTGCACCTGCAATCAGAAATGTCTAAAGATATTTTTGCAAGGAGAATGTTTAAAACCACCAAATTAGAGACTGGAAGCTGTTTGTAATGGTTTGGAGCAATCTGCCTGGGAATCATGTGCAGTCTCTCTCCGGGAACATCTTTAAGGGCAAGTTAGATGAACATCTGCCAGGAACGACACAGACACGGATGTAGCTGATCTTTGTTTAGGTAGAGGGGTGATTCGGATGGTTTCCTGAGGTGTCTTCCAGCCCCAGCATGAGTCATGCCTTTGGGAGATGAAAGCAGGAGAAGAACTCTGAGACAGCAAAGAGCAACTGAGCTCCTGGTTCTTGACATTCCTGCAGAAAATTCTGCTTTTGGAGGGATTTTTTCCCCACTTTTCTTACACAGTTCCTTCTGTATTTTCCCTCCTTCCATAAGTCTTTTTTGCCTGCCCTTTTTATTATTTCCACCTATGCCTTCTTTCTTCCTTTTTCTTTCCTCCCTCAATATACAGGAGCAAATGAGGTTGTCCCTCAGCTATGAATAAATTCAAAATGATGGCTTCTCTGCTGCTTTAGCAGGTATTGTATTGACCCTCACCTTGACCCTTCTCTAACTACTGGCTCTTCAGGGATGCATCACTGTGCTGCTCAGTCTGTTCTCATCTCAGTGTTTGAGGAGATATGCAAATACTTCGGCTGTACAGGCAAATCAATTGGAGATTGATCGTAGATAAACCATTTAGACTCGACGCAGAATTTATCTGAATATTCAATTACAAAATACTGTCACTGTTAATAAAGCACTACATACAGTCCAGGAAGACACAGGCTGAAGAACAATAGTGTGCAGCTGCACACATGCAGCTCTTTTTGCCAGAGATTGAATTTTGCACACTAAAAATCAGACTTGAGTTGCACACAAAATTGGAGTACAAGCAAGAGCAAATCCCCAAAAGACAAATTCAGGGATTAGCACCTGGTGCAGAATCATGGCATTTCTTCAAAAAAGACACCTTCCCGTACACTATCACACAAACAGAAGGCACATCACTTAGCTAGGCCAGGGATCTTGAGTCAATTTAGAGCTTTAACGCTTAATTGGTCTACAGCCTTGGGAAAATCACTTCTTCACTTTGACCTTTCCAAACTTCTGTTTCTCTTATTTATGCTGCAAATGCTTTGATTTTGACAAAGCCCCATATTATATGCTTACACTGCATCTATTGCAATGAAATCTCATCTATGTCAGCTCTGCTACACATAGCTCTAATTGTACTGATGGGAAGAGAATTTGAGGTTTGATACCTTTTGCCAGCTCACTAATTATGGGGAAAAATGGTATGTTTCAAGAGCAATAAATGTTTGCACAGAACATTTCTCATAGAACATTTCTCTAGTTGCTAGTTTGGTCTGACATTTAGGACCCAGGAATTTTAGTGAGCTCACTGAAAGACCAAATAATTCTTTTAGGAATATAACTGATATATAGATTAAAAATATACTGGTGGAACATGTGCTTAGTATTATTTATGTATGTATTTTTTGCAAAGAAAAATCCCATTTGACACAGCCTTAATTATGATGATTCAAATCTCTGGTTTTGTTAGCAATACTGCTGAAAGCTGTATTAGCAGAAAATGCCACCTACAGCACTGGGGACTGTAGCCAGAAACAATATACTCCATCTTCATTTTATCTTTCAGCACCGAGTCCTTTTTAAATTATTCAGCTGTGCAAACTGTAGGAAAGAAAAGCAAAACCAACACCTGCTCTCTTGAGAAATAAACCCCAAACCCTCTAGGAAGGGATATAGCTGACATTTACCCAGATGGTACATGGTAGCTCAAGATATTTCTTCTATTTATCTGCTTATGAAAAAAACAGAGCAAGGGGATTCCAGTGGCAAAGATTCACTTAATACAGAAAAATAATTTAAATGGATATTAATTTATACTAAAGTGTGTAATTTAAGTACATAAAAACATGTAGGTGCATCCTCCCTTGAATTTGAAGAATAGATAAAAAAAATTCCATGGCAGCAGCCACAGTAGACAAACAGAAGTGGATGCATTATTTAAACATACTAGTTGTGAGTATGAGTTGTAGTTAGCTAGTTAGATTTCAGTGTTGAGAAATACTTTGGAGCTCTTTTTCATAAACTTCCCACTCTGCTAATTACAGTAAAAGAAAAAAAAAGCTGATTAATTGCAGATTAGTCTAAAAATTAGTGTAAATTTATGTTAAAATTAATCTAAAAATTGCAGATTAATTTAAGACTCTGCAGACAATGAGGAAAACCTGTACTTGAAGGGCTGGTGAACCTAGCTGGTCGTTCCGAGCACTNTGGTCGTTCAGAGCACTTTTCCCTCCAACATGCAATTTTCCTCTGTATAGCTGTCTAGGACAGATGTTAACTGAGGATGAAGGAAAGAGTTTTTTACTCTGCTAACATGCAGGAATTTCCTTCCAGTATATGCATGCTTGGAGTTCAGCCCCAGGTCTTTTTATGTAGTGTCCTTTGTTGCTGGAATAGATATCAACATGTTTATACTGCTTTAATGATGCGTCTGGCAGGTTTGATCTGCTGTCTTTCTTACGGCCTCTTAGTAGGTAGAGTAGAAGTGTGGCTTGGAAACAATCTGAAAAAATCAATGCAAAAATAAACCAAAATTGTGGGAAGAGAGGNNNGGGGTTATACAAATACTCAGCAAGCTGCCAAGAGCTTCTTGCGTGCATACCTAAGGCATGAGGATATGAGTACATTCACATGTCTTCTCTGCTCTCAGCTTTTAAGTTTTTTGCCAAGAATGTTTTTTTTTCTGGTGAAGTGCGATTTGCAGGTGTTTGCTGAAATGACCCCTGGTAGTGACCTACATAGTAAACAGCTCTTTTCACTGATAGCTGACTCAGGTTGTCATCAGCACTGTGTCTCAACTGATGCATAGACTTTGATGAAGATAGAGCAGTCCAGGCTGCAATGTTATTAGTGCTGCCAGTAGCATAGATGATAATGCTACACCTCTTGACATTTACAAGTGAAACAAAGTATTACGTCCTTCATTTATGACTGTGAGGACAATGAGACTTAAAATAGGATGTGGAACAGAGCCAAAAATGGTTTAGGTGTTAGTGCAGAGGAATTAGAGTTGTTCTTGTACAGAAAGATGCAAAATGCATAAATGTTGATCCACCTTGACTTAAAACTGCAACTAATAGACCTATATACACAGGTGTATAGAGATTCTTCCTGTGATTAGTAAAAAAGTGCTTAAAGCTTTGGGATGTAGGAAAGCTATACAGATACTAGTATACTGACCCAGACTTCAGACCTTTAAAATAATAGACTGATATTATGAGAAAAGTCCTTGCAAACAGATCTAGAAAAGTAAAGAGCTGCTTGTATTCATGAGGTTGTTAGACATGGGGAAATGGTGATAAAATGAACTCACATAGGCTGTTTCTACTTTGTGATAGCATGAGTTTTGGACTTTTGTCTCCTACCTTTAGATATCCACAGTGAAGACACTGACATCTGGTGGGCCACCTATTCCTGTTTATAGAAAAGAGAGAGAAACGGGGTTTAAGTCTTGATTCATCTCACCTACT
>VYZV01027798.1:142323-192580 GCA_013401275.1 Pandion haliaetus | reverse complement strand
TTAACAAAACTTTTAAAAATGCTGATAATGACTTCAAACATTTTTCTTAACTCTACATGGTCTACAGAAAAGTTAGCTAAATACCACTGATCTATCAGTGTGGGATTCAGTCCAGATCCGTCAGGTGTCTCTGACAGAAGAAAGGCTAAAAACAGACATCTTGACTTTGAAGCTGAAAGCAGTTGATGATGTCTTTTCACATGAGCGAGACAAACATTTCTATTCATCAGTGGCACTACAGTCATCCATATGCATGTGCACGTATACGGGATTACAGGCTCTAGTTCTCATATAGTGAGTGTTGGTGGGGAGCTGGCAGCAGCCAGCTTTCACTTTCCTGTTTTTTGTGGTCCTGCTTCATCTGCTGCTCCTCAGGCTTCTCTCCTTTCCACTGGGTACAGGGGACATGGGAATGAAGAGAGGGAAAACACCAACGTGTGTTTAGTTTTTTAACCGAGCACCAAAATCACAAAATTCATGAAGTTCTCCACAGTAGCTGGAAACATCAGGACAAAATTAAGTGACATTGAAATACCAAAACTGAAAAATAACACTAACTAAAAGAAATCTGAAGGGAGAACTGTTGCTGTTCCCTCTGAATCAGTGACATTTGTGTAGATCGAGTGTAGGCCAGAATTTGGCCTCTGTACCTTATCAAGCTATCAATCTTATTTATTCACAAATCCAAAATTAGCTGTGGATGTTATCCTTTCTTCATTGCAATTCAGCATTATACTGAGGTTTAAGATAATTGAATTTCAGATTAAAAGTAACATCTCAGCTGATTTTTTTTTCCTGAATTTCCAGATTAATTCATTTGAATCCCATTCTGACTGATTTTCTTTCAAGATCTGAAGCTTGACTCCATAAATAAGCAAATAGCTTATTTTATTTTATATTGGAGAGTTAAATGGTAAAATATAACCAATCATTGCTGTTCGGTATGGTAAAAACCCTACATATATTGGCTTTATAAATATGCCCATATGCATAACCTCCCTGTCAGTTCAGCTAGAAGAGACGTGCAGGGAGATCTCCCTGTGTGAAGAGAGGTGGCGAATAGGCCTATTTTCAAGTGTGACTTAGGCAGCTAGGAGCTGTTAGTTCTGCTCCTGCACCATCAATATCGGTAGGGGTTTTGCACTAACTCTCCAACAAGCAGTGACAACAATATTGTTTGGTACTGAATTCTTAAAGAAAAATCTGTGTCTATTTGCCACAGCCACTGCTGACACCAATTTAAGGATTCAAAATCAGGCAATGGTTTCTGCTCATGCTACTTTTTTTTCTCTTTTTATCCCTTTGCATTTCCTGGTGAGATTATTGCTGCTATGATTTTATCCTCTAATTGGTAGATACTGTAAAAAACCAAATTCTCATCAATGAGAAAATGACTGTGTGTTTTAAAGCCCGAATATTCAGCCACAGCTGAAAACTTGATGGTTATGAGGACAGTAGTAAAATGTGACTTGTTTAGGCCATTTACAGATTGAAAAGTTCAATCAGCAGTAAATTTTGCATGCACTAATATGTCAATATCAAATCTAACTTAACAGTTTTCAACTATATCCAGGATATTCCATAATTAGTTGTTAATAAGCTGGAGACAGGGTTACAGCAAGACACGCAGAATAACATCCATTCTGTTACAAAAAAACCAAAGATAACTAAAAGCGTAATGGGCTCCTGCTTCTATCTGTGGTCTGCCTTGAAAAGGCAGGAGATGCAATGCACAAAACAGAATAAAGAAAAATCTACTGGAGTGGAAATCTGTTAGTTCAGTTTATTGATAATCAGAAGGAATAGAAAACTGAGAGAGAAGCAACATGATGAATGCAGCTTGCTCAACGTAAAGTGAGACTTTAATGAAAGATAGTTAAACTATTGTCTGCCCTTCAAATTCCTCATCAGTATTCTGCTTTATGCAGTGGGAACATCTATTAATTACAATGGAATCATTACTAGGTAAAAATTGTAACCATGGCTATGGGTGATGCACGAGAATTTGCAATGCTGCTCGTGCAGCAAAATCGCACAAAGAGGACCGCCACTTAGACATGTCATCACTACATTCATAGCCTGATTCCTGAACTCTGTGATTAAACACTGCTGAATATCTTCCCCCACTGTTCTCTCTCTAGCCTGCTTTTATTTCCTGTGAAGATTTGGACCTCTGTTCTTTGCATCTCCTGCCATGGCTCAAAATCCTGCTTCTTGGTTCTTTCAACCTGCCATGTCCAATAATCACGCACAGAAAACGCTTATGCAAGCCAGTTGGCTTAGATTTCTGTCTTAAGGGAAGAGTGCATCTGTTTTTTGGATTAAATCATGCTTATAAAGTCGTGCTTATTCAGTCGACAGAAAAAAATGCATAATTTAAAGCTTTCATTTGCTCTTGTGCTAAAAGATTTCAGAGCCTTAATTCACCCTCGTTTTATCCTTCTAGAGCAATACAAAATTAGAGTTCATTATGGTGATCCAATCTCTCCTTTTGTCTTGATTGGAGACACAGTAAGCTCTTTGCCAGAGATGTCGACTTTCCTGAACAAGCCTTTCAAGGCTTGCAAGCTATCTGTTGTTTTCCCAGTAGGCTAATTAGGGTGGATTAGCACCCATCAGATAGATGAAAAGCTGAAGGGGAAGGTAAGTTGCAATGCCAAAAACTTCCACCTTTGCAAGGACTACTGCCCTGAGACACAAGGTAAGATGCTGCAGGAGAACAGGGTACAGTTGCAAAGGTGATTCTGTTCTGTGGCAGGACAACACCCTAAATGTGGAATACGAGCTCATGACTAGAACTGTTGATTTTTTGGATGGCTTGTTCCAATAGCATTTGTTTTGTGATTAAAATGCAGGCAAATTTCAAAATAAAGCGTGGCTTTGAATACAAAAAGTTTCATTAGAAAAACATCAAAATGGAAATGTTCTCTTCAGAGAATAGAAGAAAAAGATTTTATTTTTCTGACCAAAGGAATTAATAGAAACCATCGTTTTGTGATTTATTTTTTATTTCTTGACCAGAGTCTGTGATTTCTTTCAGGACAAGTTTGGCTAAAAAAATTTCCCTTAGATCTCTTCTTCTCAATGAGACTGAAAGGAAGACTAAATGGAGAGACCTGCACAGCAGCTCTTTTAAAATATGTCTGTAGGGATCCTATTCTTTTAAAAGGTAGGTTAGCCATGGCGAGAATTATCTGTCATTTAGGCTGTCTTCATGGTCAGCACTGAAAAAAGGAGCATCTAGCACACAACTAATCTCTGTTTAAGTTAGACTTTAAAACACCTCAGATGTGTTATCTGGAGGCATTTATTCCCTCTGTTGGCTAAAGGGGCAGTTCAGATGACTGGTTCCTACACAGACATGTATACAGTGATATTTGAAGTGAGGTGGAAAGAATCCTGCTTTAAAATCCTTTTGAGGCTTTGGGTTTCAGGAACAAGCAAAGAAGTAGAAGGGAAAGTAGAAGTTTAGATAGGCCTCACACTCAGGAGAAGTCAGTGCTGTGTTGTGGCAAGGGTGTGAGAAATCGGAGGTTCCTATATCATGTGAGTAAGTAGAGACTAAAAAGATCTGTGCTGCTCTGGGGAGTTGCATCTCCAGCAATGAGTCTGGTAACCTGGTTTTTGCCAATGAGAGTGAAAGCAATATTGTAGATAACTGGAAAATGTATGCAGGGTCCTATGCTGCATTTCAAGTAGAATTAGTGGAGTTATTCACTAATTACTAAGAATTAGTTGGAATTACTGAGAATTATTACATTAAGTTTAAAAAACAGCAACTAACAGAAGAGTTGGAGAAAGATTTTCACATCCTCTTCAAATGTCTGTAAAGTATTGAACTACTCAAGAGACTAAAGAAGGCTTATCCAGAACAGGAAAATTTCCTCAGCTCTGATAGGTATATTTGTGTTCAGGAAACAACCTAAAGATTGACAGCATCTTGGTTTGTATATACTTTTGATAGCACATAGATTTGACTGAAACATACGGTGACAGGTAGGTACGCACTGGAATTTATGAAATATTTGGTATAACGTGCATGCGTAAAGGTAAATCTTCCAGACTTGCAGGGTCTTGTACACTGAGCTTTGCCACTGCAGATTCACTGAACTTTTCCTCCGACAGTCTGGCTCACACCCCAGTCCCGAGGTCTGTACCTGTCATGGGAAAAGATTCACTGGTCCGTGATGCACAGTAGCTGCGGGATCCCTTTGTATGGCCTCACAGCATCCTGCCTTGAAGTGTGAGTGCTGCAGCAGTTAAAAGCGGTGAGCTGGGCCTCTGCTGTTGTGAATGTTTTATGAAGAGAAGAGTGTCTGTTATGTTTTTTGGGCTTGTTTTGGAATCTCAGGGACCACTTAATTTGGAAATTCCCCCAGTGGCTGTACCTTTTTTTTTTTTTTTTTTTTTTTTCTCCTAGTGATTTTAAAGGGTGGTAGTTAAAAGGAAAACAAAAAGTGTTCATTGCCTATAAGGTGTATAGAGCCTATCATCATATTAATTATATGTCACAGAGCAATGAATAATCCCACACTTTTATCATGTGGGGAATAACCTGGGGTTTCTCAGATGGAGCTTTGTGTTTTAAATGAACACCCCAAACAAAACTTTGCGCCACTCCAATTACGTGAAGACAGACTCTGGTTCAATGCTTTCCTAAGTCTTAAAGCTTTACAGCTGTGGGAACAGCAGTTTGACACACTGTTCTGCAAACACCAGAAGTCTAAGCTAAAATGTAAAGCATACATTTTGTATTGCTGATTGGCCTTGTAGTATTCATCCATATGCTCCAAGAGCCTAGTAGTGGTAAGAATAATAAGTAAAAAAAATCTTCAGAGCTGAAAAACTGTTATGATTACAAGGTATTATTGTATAATTGTCTAATTTTGCAACTTTGGAGAGTGTTTATGTTCTCAAAATCAATTAGTGTGGAGTGTAACTGCTTTTAAAAATGTCATTCCTTTAATAACTATGTGGTTAGAAATGTATGCCTTAGTGAATATACACGTCAGTATTATTGAATATAAAAGTTTATTGTTCATTACATGGAAAATCGCAGTTGAGGCATTTCACAGCTTCAAGAACAATTATTACTCCTGATTAAATTATGGAAAGATTTTTCATGGGTCAATAAATTGAAATAATTTTTTATTGGAAATGCATTCAGAAAAATATTTATGCAAAAGGTAAGTGAAGTCAATGATTTAAGGGGAAAAATCAGCAGACAATTTAGAGAAAAGCAGCACAAAGAAGAACTTAAGGTACATTTCTGGAAAATACTTATTACTGTAGTGGGGAAAAAATGTGCCCCCAAAACTCTGGTCCCAATAAGATTAGTTTTGTATCTTGTTAAAGAGCTTCATTATAGTGGAGCTTGGTGTTAACCCTTTTCCTATATGCCAACCTATATGCAAGTTAGATTGTGATTTCAGATGCATGCGTATGGAGGGAAGTGACAATGTTCTTGCATCATCAGCTACATATGCAATGGGTAGTGGTGTTTAGGATTATGTGGAGTCCTCTCTCCAAATCCAGCAGGGAGTGGAGTCCTCAGTGGCTGCGTTGGTCCACACAGACCTCTGTGCTGCTAGCAGCCCTGAGTCAGCTTGTCTGCATATCCTCACAGTGAGGAGACGGCTACAGGCTTGGGTAAGGTGCTCTACACTCGGCTGCTGTTTGGTGTCTGCTTCCACTTGTCTTCATGCTACAGAAGAGAGATCTCTGCATTTCTTAATGTGGCCTCAGTGATCTCTGAGCTGTTTCGTACTGCATCCCAGCCTTACCTGTCTCCCTGTGACAGCTGTTGGCAGCTAGCAGTGCTGTTGGCTGGAGGCAGGACTTTTGCTCCTTCTGGTGATGTATGATCTGTGTGTGCTTTGGTCTTGGTCTGCTCTGTGTCTTGCCTTTTGGAGGACTCCTGGACCAGAAGAAAATTTTCACACTGCTGCCTGCCTCACTTCTGGGAGATGGGAAATGTGCTGCTGGCTCCTCAGTTTAAATGAAATGGCAACTTCAACAAAGTAGACATGCTTTGGGACTTCAATTGCAGATTGTCATATTGTTTGCCTTTGTAGATACAGAATCATAGAATTATTTAGGTTGGACAAGACTTTTAAGATCATTGAGTCCAACCGTTATGTCTCACTTTGAAGTAATGGTAACTCTTGAGGCCTCAGATCAGGTTGTTTTTTCTTCTTTCTTGGCCTACGTAAGCTCTTTACATTTCTGCAAATCCCTAGTTCCTCCAATGCCAACTCCTAACATCTCAACCATTCATTTTGTTCCTCTTCAGCTAAATACAAGTGTCAGCAGGTGATGACCTAGGCTTCCTTGGTGCCACCTTATACTGGATAATGCTAAAGGTATGGATCAATGCCTGTAGCATATTCAATAGGTGATTTATTATTTTGACAGTTTTGCAGCAACCTGTTTTGATGTGGAGTAGAAATTGCATGTCTAAACCCAGTCTTTGCTACAAAATGCTTAAAGTCATGCTCAGTCATCTGCAGCCCATGCCATCAAATTTAACTTGCTTAGGAAGAACTGATTTTAAGTACAGGTGCATGGGGTAGGTAAAGTATTCTATACCAACCCAAATAAATTAGAACTACAGTCTAGAGCAACTTCTGCCCAAGGTAAGCTAGTTGGCTGGCTTTGCTGCACTGACTTAACTTTTCCTATTCCATGAATAGGACCTGGCTTGTGTTTCTGGCATAGGAAAGAAACCTTGGCAGTTTCTTCACTATTGCTGCTCATTTGAGACCAAAATAAATGTTGCTAGCCCTCTCTGTCCATTTTCTTCAATCCCTAAATGACCTGTTGAATTTGTCTCTAATTTTTCTTAAGCAGAACAGTTTTCCTGCAAAAATGAACAAATGAATAACTTAAATCACTCTGGTACAGTTTTGTCAGTCTTTTTACTGTTACATTGCTCACTGTGAGATAACTAATTAAGTACCAATGGAAATGTATTTAATTATGCTTTTGAATATACAGATACGGTTTTGTTTTGCCTCCGTTATTCATGGTTGTTGTATCCAGTCTCAGTTAAATCTTGTATGAGTCAGAAATATGTAAATGGACAAAGTCTGTTTTATATTTACCACCTAACAGAAAGATGGTGTTCGCCAAATGAATATACTTGTGAGCACAAATTTCAGGAGCAAACTGTATAATCAGAGCATTTTAATTTGTTTGGTTTGGTTTTTTTGGTTTTTTTTGTTGCTTAATGTGGGTGTACCTTGAAGGAGGCATGACACATAAAGAGGCATTATTAGCACTTAATTTTAGGGAGGTAGATTACATTCCTGCTTTGACTCACCTTAAAAAACCTGTGCTATGCAGAAAGCTAGTTGCTTAGGCCAGTAGATGTGAGTTCTTTCCCTTTTTCTTTCTCATACATATCTACATAAAAGATGTCTTAAGACTCTCTCAAAAAAAAAAGAGGGGGGGAAAACCCCCATAAGAACCATCTCAAAAATCTTGCTCTTGCTCATGCTATAATCATCTGCAGAAGTCAACAACAAAACCCTGCTAGTTTTTTCTGTGCAGTCTGTGGTAAAAGTATGAGACAGTTCACTAATGTAATCATCCTGACTCCATCTCTCTGGAAGGTCTTCATGTAGTTTTTTTGCATTTCTGCATTGTCCCATAGGATGTGGCTCTCATGGAAACCCATTGGTTAATTCAGCCTCTTTAAGGGCTCTCTGCAGTTTCTTTTCCCCTTACATACTTCTTGGTACATTTGCTGGTACACTACGTGTGGGCTGGCATCCTCATGCTTAGTGATCCTTCCTGCTGTGGCCTTCCTCTTAACTTGTGCTTCTTGGATAACCAGTGACTCTGGAACATCCTAAATGGTCAAAACTTTCCAGAACAGCAGCACAGGGAAATGTAATTATAATCATTTTCCTATTTCTGCTGGCAAATTGGCAACTTGTCACAGTCTGGATCACAGAAGTTTGAATGGAGACGAGCCTCATAAATTGCATCTTACATTTCTTTTTCCAAAACCCCTTCAAACTTGATTTTATGATACACATATAAGTTAAGCATCATGACCTTTTGGCTGCTGCTGTTTGAATATGGCAGCTCACCAGAACATGGGAACATGTTCTAGAAATTTCTATTGAAATTTGCTAGAACAAAGTCAGGGTTTTGGGGGGCCAAATGCAAAGGCAAAGCCTAGATTTAGCTGGCACTGATACTTCCAGGGAGAAGAGACTTTTACAATCCAAACAGTCTGACAGACAAAGATAAGCCTTCTGCTTAATTTTTATTCTTAAAAGAAAATCTGTGCCATAACAGATACTGAAATTAAATTAATGTTTTCAAATCTGTCTTGATGAAAGCTTTTAGTACACAGATACTTAAAATGTAAAATGGGTGATTTTCTAGAAAAAGAAAAAAAAAGAAAAGATCATATTTGTTCATGAGAGATACTTGTGATACACCCTGAAGCATTTAGAAACATCTGATAGTTAATGGTGAGGAGTTAGGTACTTCCATATGGGAGTGCAGCATGCCTATTCTGGGATGGGAAGAATTTAAATTCTTTGCAGGCCACTGAGAAAGCCTGATTGCCCAGCTTGTAGATTAGGGATAATGTAAATAAAGTGTAAATTAGGTGAGATGAGTCCTTCCTAAAAATCTATTGCATAAAATTGTCTCTGTGTTTTATCTTTCTTTTTCTAAATAAGCAAAACAGGAAGTCATCTTGGAATACTTTTAAGTCAGGCTTAATTATTAAGCACACAGTAATGTTGGTATGTTACCTCTTCCAGTCTGTAAACAGAGAGAGTACATAAATGTTACTGAAGCTTTTGCTTATTTTTGATGCTTAAATGTTTTACTTTCCAGCTATCTTGGAGAAGCAGTACCTCATACTAAGAAAAATGTTCTGACAAAACTTTAAATGTTGGGGTTTTTTTTTCTCACAAAGATTTGAGCTGTATTCTTCTCTTCCGTGACGTTCAGTATCTCCATCTGTCTATGTGAAGTATAGAAGAAAAAAGGAAAGGTAACTTGGGTTGCAGCATATTGACAGAAACTCTTTCTAAGTCTCATTCTGTAAATTGGAAAGGTAATTTTCGCCATCTTACAGGTTTCTCAAAGCTTTCTTAAAATGAACATTTCATTGGAAAGATGCAGAAAAAAAGCTGAACCCTATTTGAGACTGGGATAATGCTGACCTAGAAAAATGCTCTTTGGAAATCCCTTCAGAATATCTTTTTTCTAATTACAGCCTGTTGTCTGAAAAAATCGTTTTTGCAGATACGGCCAAACCTCAGAAACGCTTCCTGATTCCAACTAGTCACTAGACTGAGTGTTTTACTGTTTCTGGCCGAGCACATACCTACATCAGGATGATGCATACATACAAAGTATGAGAATATTGCAATCTTTTGTATGTAGAAACATAGCCTGATATGTCTACTGAGCATCTTGACACAAGACAAAATGAAAGTCTTTTTGCTAAGCTACTGCAATCAAAGAGCACTTTTTTTACCACCATTATAAATTTACTCATAAAGTCAGTCCTATCTATGGGGGAGATTGCCTTTCAGTAAATCTCTTCCTCCATTTATTCTTTATAAAAACAGAGCGGGGCAAATATTCATCCCTGTGCTAGAAGTGCTGGTGAAAACATTGTGAAATTTGCATGGAAACAACTGTTGGCATGTTTAGCATAACATTTACATATGAAATACAGGCCATGGACCTGTAATGTTTTTAATTGCACAGGTTGGTATGGGAAACTTTTTAAATGGTTACAGTCAATGCTTTTTTACTCTGATGTTTTAGCCTAGAGGAAACCAAAGACACCACCTACATATGTAAAATTGAACATGCAGATATTTGTTTTCACGTTCTCTGCTCATGTGGTCTTTATTTTGTTTTAAATGTCTTTCTGTGAAACCTGAATGGTGGCATAGGGGGTTACTCTGCCACTGTATTGTCCTGAATCCTTCCTGTCGTCTGAGGGCAGCAAGGGATGAAGGAGAGACAATGCACCCTTGTGAGCTAGCTGTTGCCTTTAGGAGTCACGTACCAATCCAACAAGAGCTTTCTCAGGTTGGGGCTGTGTTGAAACTGGAATACTGTTATTACTAAAGACACAGTCTCAGGAGGACTGTGCTTTGACTCAGAAGAAAACATGCACAGTCATTTCCAGTAGATTAATGTGGTCATTCTTTGTTTCTTCTCTGGTGACAGAAACGTTTCTGTCTGTTTTTTCAGAATGGAAATAGAGTTTGCATTTGTTTGATCTAATGCAACGTGACAAGAGACTTGTGTGTGAAAGGTGACTTTTCTTTATGCAATAAGGAAAGGGAAATAAATCTCCACACATTGTGTAACTGATTGTCACCCTGTAGCTTGGAAGAGGTTTCTACCTTCAGAGATGCATTATCCTGCTCTTTAATATAGAGAAGTAGTAGAGAGAAATCCTTAATCATACACTTAATTTTTTTTTATCTAACTGCATTCATGTTGGACCAAGGGCTCTCAGAGGAATGCATAAAAGCTTTGCTGTTTGGGTCACAGACTTTATTACATGGTGCGTTAGCTCTGTAAGAAGCATCTATTTGTATTTTGATTTTTTTTTTTAAAAAGTTAAAGTCTGACCACCAGCCCCCAACATTTTAGCCTGCTTTACGATGTCAATATGGTAAAACTTTCATTCTGAGAGCAGCTACATTAGACGCAGTACAAGGGATAAAGTGGTAGTGTAGATGCATTGCAGGTGTTTATGTTAGATGATGCAATGTTAAAATATCCAAACACTCTTTCTACTGTTGGTCAACTCCTGGTAGCACCTATGGAGCTCAGTTATGCATAAAATTTATTTTGCTAGTAATTTGTGCTGCCTTTCACAGATCTAGATGGCTATTTTCTGTGTTTTTGTAGCTGCCTGTGTATGTATCTGTCCTTCCATTTCTGAGTAGAACCTTTTACATTTGTAATTTCTGTTCATGAATTGAGTCTGAATTTAGAAATGAGGGATGTGAAACGTAAAGTTATACACTTGGGTTTTTATATACCTGTTTTATTTATTTAGCCATCAAACTCGTTGTCCTGATTTCAGCTGGGATAGAGTTAATTGTCTTCCCAGTAGCTGGTACAGTGCTATGTTTTTGAGCTAGGTATGAGAAGAATGTTGATAACACACTGATGTTTTCAGTTGTTGCTAAGTAATGGTTAGTCTAAAGTCAAGGATTTTTCAGCTTCTGATGCCCACCAGCAAGAAGGCTGGAGGGGCACAAGAAGTTGGGAGGGGACGCAGCCAGGGCAGCTGACCCAAAGTGGCCAAAGCAGTATTCCATACCATGTGACGTCACGCCCAGTATATAAACAGGGGGGAGTGGGGGCAGGGGGGATCGCCACTCGGGGACTAACTGGGCATCGATCGGCGGGTGGTGAGCAATTGCATTGTGTATCACTTGTATATTCCAATCCTTTTATTATTACTGTTGTCATTTTATTAGTGTTGTCATTATCATTATTAGTTTCTTCTTCTCTGTTCTATTAAACCGTTCTTATCTCAACCCATGAGTTTTACTTCTTCTCCTGATTTTCTCGCCCATCCCACTGGGTGGGGGGAAAGTGAGTGAGCAGCTGCGTAGTGCTTAGTTGCTGGCTGGGGTTAAACCACGACACTTAAAAAAGTAATAAATGCTTGGAATCTTCCTACTTATAAAACAGTTTTTGATATGAAATTACTACATCAAATGAGGGGATAGTAGATGCAGTTTAGTATCTCAGAAATGTTCAGCATAACTGAATTAGACTTTATGGGTAAAGTCAGTTATATACTTGATTTGTCTTGGGAATCAAGGCGGTGCACGAACATTTCCCTTTCTTAGTATTTTCCATCAACTTACTACCTGCCTCTCATTTGTGATAAGCTTTCTTAACAATAGTGGCTGAGGGGATACAAATTCAAGGAGGGAAGCAAGTTTAAACAAAAAAATACTTACCCCCCCAAATGATTAATCACTGCTATACTTCAGGGATCACAATCTATTGTCATTTTCTGCATGTTAAGGCAGTTACTGCATTTGATGGCATGCTGTCTTTATAATAGAATCCAAAAGAATTTTAAACCATTCATCTATTTACATATGTTTTTAATTATCCCATGAAATTTAACAGAGGATTGGCAATGTCTCATTTGAGATTGTGAAGGGCTCTTTTATAACAGTTGCAAACAATGCTTTTGTGTCCTATGGCTTATGCACAACTGAAGGTTGATTTACCTATTAAGGGGCACACAAAAGAGAATTTGGAGACTACATTTACAGTGGGATCCCATTAGCTGTTTGCTTATGGTGTTTTAATCAGCCGTTGAAGTGAGGACATTTTTTCTGGACCAAGGGGGAACTAAGCCATTACCTATCAATGGGTACAGCCTGTAACTTTCATAACTGGCTCCACACACAAAGAAGAGTGAGTAAAGCCCCAGTTATTTGCCTGTTCATACTTGTCCTAATTATTGCCTATCTTACTTTTTCACATCTGAAGCAATTAATTTTTACCACAGGTGTCAGGAAGGGTCAAAACCAAATGGCTATCCTGGTTCCTTCTGCTATGCCATCTGGAGCTACTTTGGAGGAGTTATCCAGAGTGGCATCCCAGGGCAGAAATAAATAAGGGTATAATGCTTAGCTTCACACTTGTCAGAGGTGGAAAGTATGACTAGATCTTTACTGATGACGATGACCAAATGCCTTCTGACTATCCACCAGAACTGGCATCTGAGCTCTGAACATGCTTCAGTTTAGGAATCAAAGACTTGAGGCTTGGTAGACTCTCATCTAAGGACTTGGAATATCTGGCTATTCTAGATGAAAAGGAGTGGAGAAAGGCTCCAGTTTGAATCTGATATGTACGTCATTCAATAGGTTTGGAAAAGGCTAACTCTGCAGCTCACTGTATAGGTCACCTCCATAGAGTGTTAGTGTCCAACAGGTCAGCTCTCTTCTCTGAGGAGCAGAGCAATAATCGAAAGTTTTCCCTCTACCATTGTCCCTCTGCTGTTTTATTGGGAAATATGTTGAGGGTCTTTGGTTTATCCTGGTACAACGTAACAGTCTTCAAATGTTTAAAAGTTTCATGGGTCAGGCAAATTACTTCTTGCCCAACTTTATCTTGAAAGCTCACAGAGTTGAATCTGTATTTTCATTTCTGCATCATCACAGGCATAATGGTGAATACACATTGCAGATCAACTGACACATATCTGTTTCTGCACGTGTTAGTGCAAATAACTAAATGTTTTCAGATTTGCTGTCCGTACTCCTCTGCTTCTGTACATCACATCATATAAAGATAAGTCTGGTTATCATCTGCCTGAAAAATACTTCAGTATACTGTATCTGTAGTGTGTGTGCTTATCTATTAATACATACCGGTGTGTGTATTTATACAAAATACAAATTATAAAAAAAAAATTTGTATTTATATTCCAATGTGCCATCTAAGTAACATTTTTTGTATTTTTTTAAGCAAAGAAATACATACTTCTTTAGATTCCTTTTAAAATCTGCTCACAAGGGTCTACAGTTTTGATCCACCCACCCTTTTTTCACTGCATTTTGTTAAAATAAAAATTTAGATTTTTAGTTTTAGATTTATGTAATATAAGGAAATAGCAGGTTTCTCCTTATTTTTCTGTCTTTAGAAGTAGGAATATTCTCCCTTATGCTATCCATGCTGTTGCCAGAGGGGTGGGAAACTGTTCCTCATTTTTATGGGCAGAGGAAGATATGACCTTACTCACTTCTTCTTTTGACAGCTACACACATAGGAGACACGGTGCTGAAAAAGTTTCTATTTTGGGGGGCGTTAAATTTTGATTCAGTGCCCAAAACTTGGGAAGCTCATTGTTTGAGTCAACTGAAGCATTTGAGTTTGTCAACATACACATGGATTTTAAGCTCTTTTTATGTAGAAATGAAGAACCTGTTTAACTTACAATTGTTTAATAATGTAAGATGATAGTTGCAAACATAACTTGGTTAAAATTTCAAAACCTATTGTTTTTCATAGTTATAGAACATAAGACCATCAGTGGTAACAGGACTGAGGACAGTCTTACAACGTGGAAACTCCAAACAGTGTAGAATTGCTCACAAAGGTCTTTAAATATGACCAATTTCAATGAAGATTAGAACCTCTTCAGAATATTAATGTCAGTTTTTGCAAATGTGCAAGGACTGAAACAGTCTTTCCTCAGCAAACCCCAATCTGATTTTTTTCTTTTCTGATGCTAGCTCGCAGGGACCATACGTGCCTCATATTTTCTGATGCAGGAGCACAAGAACTTCTGTGAAGTTCCTAGGTGTTGCTGACCTTGAAATTCTCATATTTTAGGAATCTGCTTTTTTAACCTACCCTTCCTGAATAGGATTTTCTGGGAACACTGAACTTCATCTGGTAGGAAGTGCACCAGGGTTACATAGTAGCAAGTTCTATGGCAACTGGAGAAGATGTAGAATAAGGAACTGTGAAACAAGGAGAGAAGAAAAAGAATATGTTTGGGACAAGAGAGGAGGTTCTCTTTACATGAATAAAAAGTAACTTTTGACTTCTTTTGGGTTCAGACAGAGGTTGCAGCGTAGGTAGATTCCTAAATTCTTGTAAGAACTGATTTGCCTAGCTCTGGAGACACTTATTGCAGGGCTTCAACTCCAAAATGTTTCTAGCCAGATTCCATTTGTTATCAGCACATTTTGAAGTTTCAAGTAATACCGGGCAGGTTTTATTTCTCACTTTCTATTAGTGAATTCTGTAGAGTTATGAGCTTTCTCATTCTCAGTTTTCCAAAACTTCCAACAGAAGTGTTGCCAGCAGCAAAGATGATTAAAGGTTTCTGAAGAAGTAGACTGCTGCTGGAAATCTGAAAGGGATCCCACTGCAGTGCCAAAAATCTTTGGAAAGTATATATGGCCCCCTTCTTACTGGAAATGTGTAAAGCCCCTTCTTGAAGAAATCTTCCACAATAGAGCTACTTCAGTGCACTACTGTGTGTTTTTTTCTTGAACTAGACAGAATAGGTAAGTGAAATTCATACAGGTAAGATGAAAAGAAGGTGAAGAAGGATGAGTTTGGGCATTTGTCTTGACAAAGTTTTGGATAGCATCTACAAATATGCTGAAAGTATGCGTCTTAACCACTGAATGTATTTCCACAGATTCTCTTTCTGTGATGCTAGTTGGTCCCCAGTTAGTTTTTAGAATACTGCTCTTGAGCATTTCCATCTGGGTAGGAGTTTTCAACATTTTTTTTTCATAATGCAGACTTAATCATTATAATTCATTTCCTTGTCACCTTGAAACTAAATTAATTCAATGCACTCTGCTTGGTATACGAAGCATTGTTTGATTCATATTTGTCATCAAAGTGTCTGCTGAGCTGCAGCTGAAAAGTTCAAACGTTACACTCATGTATGAATAAGCAAAAGGGTTAGTGTATTTTCAAACAATATGTTTTGATGACAAAATATCTGTGCTTCAGTTTATTGAAAGGAATTAGTGCAGTTTTGAAAGGGTTATGTGATGTAGTGGCTGGCATTTTGAGGAACTGCATTTAACCCAGGAGATATTTTCCTGTGCTAGATTTCTCTCTCAAGTGTTGGGCACCGTACAGATAAATCCGCCATTTATCTGGATTGGAATATTCAGATATGTTCTCTTTGCCTTCTTGCTTAAGGCAATAGAAATGTCTTCAGCAGTTTCCAAAAGTTTATAACCTTTCATGACCTCTTTTTCTTGCTTTCTACAGACCATTTTAGAATTGCAGATTTTTTAAAACTTTCCAATTTTTTTCCTGTCAGTGGCAGAGAAATGTAGCCACGAGCCTGTGATCTTCATCCAGGCATTGGGGATTTGGAATTAGCAAAGCTGCAAAGCCAGATAATGATTTGCTGAACATTTTTTTCTGAACATTTTTTCCCTTGAAGGGCCAATTTCAATTATTATCTTATGCCACTGAAGCTCAGAAGATGACAGGAAAAATACAAGAACATTTTTCTTGGATAAATTTGTGTTTTCAAAGGATGCTACCTGACCATTGTATAAAAAAAGATATCTATGTTCTTTTTTCCTTTAGGTCAGATCCTCCTCTGATTGGAAGTCAAAGACATTGCTTGTAACTCTGAGATGATTCCTGAAATTTTTATTCACCCTGAAGTATCTTTTCCTTTTAATTTTTCGTTATACTTGAGAATGGCCTTTAGGAGTCAGCATATAAAAACCTTCTTGCTCTTATTCCTATGACTGTCTAACCAAACACTTAACTTCTCAATGTGTCTTGAAAAGATAAGGAGAGATGGTTGTTATCAAGATTTTACCAGTTAATACTCTTTAAGGACATATTTTGACCACTTTTTCTATTCAAGTAGCTTACAGAACTATACTGAAACAGTTATCCAATGTTACAGGATGATGAAGAGGAGCTTAAAAATACCCCAGTGCAAGCCAGGTGAGCAACTAAATGCTCCTTATTCTTTTCTTTTCCAGATAAGTCTCAGTTAAAGACAGCTTTACCTTACCCCTCAGGAATGTTCTGTTTGAAGCAACCCCAGATAATCCATGAGTCATTATGGAACAATTTACAGTATATGCCATTCCATGCTACACTGATTCCATACCACAATGTGGGACAGATGTGTGTGGATATTTGTTTCTTTCAAATTACTCTTACACAGTCCTAATGACAGATACAAATTAAGTCTTCAGCTAAATCACTCATATAGTGAACAATCTCTTTAGGCTCTCCTGGAAAAAAAAATGTACTCACAAATGGTTTTTGTCCCAGGGCTGCAAGAAACATAGGACAGAACATCCCAAACCCTGCAGTTTTCACTGTATTGGTATTTCAATAGAGACAATTGCTGTGGAACTCACTGCTGTTGGGAACTTTTGCAATGAGAACTATAGGCTTTTGATTGCATATTGAATCTAGCCTGCCCAGATATTTTCAAAGCTACTATACTTTTCCTAAGATGCAGACATATACATTACAGTACTTAGTGATGTTTCTTTTGGAATTGAATTTTGAAATCTTTGACTGCTACACATTGATTTTATTTAATTGAAAACAAGTTTGTTTTTCCCTGGGCTGAACTGGAACTGAAAAGATTTGGCCCTTGATATTTGCTACCCAAATCTTTACAGGTAGTTTAATGGCAACCTTGTGATAGAGCCAAGCTTGTCTTTTAACACTTCTCCCTGCAATTTCATAGAGTTAGGGTGAGACTTCCAATTGCACAATTCTACTGAATCAAAGCAATTAGCAGCAGCTGAAGACCTGGCCAGTGGTCAAAAATAAATCCTAGGATTTTTATCACAGCTTAGATATCACTTTGCCTAGATCAGAGGAGATCCAAGTGGTGCTTGCTCTTTGAACTACCCCTGCACTTAGGACACCTACCAGTAGCTTCAAGTCAGTGTGGGCAAGGCAGTGCCTGATCACAGACTCAAAACACAGTCCCTGCCTGAGGGGACTTAGAGCCACAGGCATGGTACAGTAGATGAGGACAGAGAAGGGGAATATAGGGGTGTAAAAAAATAATGCCGGACTCTTAGCATTTTTTAGTGGGATAGGGATTCTGGGGTGGGATAAAAGATGCAAATATGCATAAGTGAAACCAGAGGTTCCTGGAAGAGTGAGAAAAGTTGAATACATGGTTTAGAGGGATAATAGGTAGAAATGTGATGTGCCAGGAGGAAGCATATATTCTCTCCTATGAAGGAATTCTGGTTCCAGTAATCTTGTTACAGAGTTACCAAGTCTTGTGTTGGTTCTGGTATTCAAATACCTCAGAGAAATGTCAGTGCGCCTTAAGATTTTCATCTGTAAATGGAGGCCAACATTACTTTTAAATGCTTTGAGATGTCTAGATAAAGAGCCATATGAAGGTGAGATTTACAATAATGATAAAATTAACAAAACTGTCATCATTTTGAAAAAGGAAATTAGTGTTAATTATTCCCTGTGACAAAAATACTTGTTAAAACAACCCAGAGTTTGAGGCAGGTAGGCAGTATGGGAATTTTTCAGTTCAGTAGTTGTAGCTTTGCAAGGCTGTAAGTTATTGAAAACAAGGTCTTACAGTGAAGTCTCAAAAAAACTTAAAAACTATCCCTACCCGTAATATCTTTTTTTCCTATAGTTTTTTTGCTCCTCAGTATCTTTGTTCTTCACCTACTTCTGTTACGTGAGTGTTTGGGTTTGTGTGGTGCAGTTTTTTTTTTCTTGATAGCAGGGGAGGGAGCCGCAGGGGTGGCTCCTGTGAGAAGCTGCTGGAAGCTTCCCCGGCTCCAAGCCGGACCCGCCTCTGGCCCAGGCCGATCCCAGCAGTGATGGTGAGAACGCCTCTGGGAGAACAGATTGAAGAAGGGGAACCTGAAGTGAGCGGGGGAATTGGAATGGGAGAGGAACCCCTCTGCAGATACTGAGGTCAGTGAAGGAGGATGGGGAGGAGGGGCGCCTGAGGAGGCTGATGGCTCTGCAGCCCGTGGTGAGAAGGCAGGCTGTCCCCCTGCAGCCCATGGGGGTGAACGGTGGAGCGGAGGCCCCCCAGGATGGCCGTGACTCCATGGGAAAGCCCGTGCTGGAGCAGTGTGAGACTGGAGAGCAGCCCGCGGAAAGGACCCGTGCCAGGGAAGTTTGGGAAAAACTGAAGCCCGCGGAAGGACCCATGTTGGATAAGTTGGTGAAGGACTGTCTCCCGTGGGAGGGACCCCACGGTGGAGCAGGGAACGAGTGAGGAATCTTCCCCCTGAGGAAAGGAGCGGCAGAGACAAGGTGTGTCGAGCTGACCCTAACCCCCTGTTTCCCTGTTCTCCTGTGCCGCTGGCGGGGAGGAGGGAGAAAGAACCGGGAATGCAGCTGAGCTGGGAAGGTGGGAGGGGTGGGGGGAGCTGTTCTGATGTTTGGTTTTCCTTCCTAATACCCTTGTTTTGTTTTGATTTGTAGTCAGTTAAATTGATTTTGTTTCTTCCCCAAGTTGAGCCTGTCTTTTGCCCGTGACCATAAGTGGGGAGTGATCCCTCCCAGTCCTTGTCTCGACCCACGAGCCTACCTTTGGATTTTCTCCCAACGTGGCCAGGTGCGGGGGTGGGGGGTGAGCGAGCGGCTGCATGGTGCTTTGTTACCGGCTGGGCTGAAACCACGACAGTGAGTTACATGCTAAAGGAAAAATATAGTTTTGGATCTAGCTTTTATTTTTGGGGCTACCCTTGTGCCTTTACTAGGTTTAAACAGTGTCATTTCCATTTATGATTGTCTGCACTGTTCATCTGTCAGCATAAAATGTAAAAGCAGATGAAAGGCAAGAAGCGATATAAGTCTATGAGGATTAGCCTGGACATATGTAAAACTTCCTTGTCCTTGTGCTTGAAAACATAAAAGAAGAATCAAGCTGCTGAAGAAGCAGTTGTGCTGAACATGCATGTTCATGGACCATGTGCATCACATACTTGCTCTCCCTGGAACGGTGTTTGTGCTTTGCATACGTGAGTGTTTGCAGCAGTGGATATAAGAAAAAAGAATACAGTTAAAATTAATATAACATTTGAATTGCACTTTGTGTAGATGTTTTCTGGCTATTCTCCCAGTTCTGTGATTGAAAGTCCTGGTCCAAATCCCACTGAAATAATTAAAACTTTCTTTCATTTACTTCTTCAGAGCACAGCCACATCTATCCATTAATTGAACTGCACTTTCAGTTAGTGCCCAAACTTACTGCTGAAGCAAGTGACAAACTCTGTTCCTGCCTTTAGCAAAATATGCCTTGGCATAGTATATATTATGAGATGTTAAGTGTTTTAACAACTGAAACATCTATGTTGTCTTGAGCTCTGAGATGGCATCCAAAAGGGTCACAAGATACCAATCTGATTACATTCCTCACGTTGGTATGACAATGGTCTCTCCACATATTGTTTCCATCATTATTGCAGTCATGTCACCAGAGTGTCTTAATACTCTGCCAATTTATGTTCTTGAGAAATTTTTGTCACAAGAATAGATTTTTTTTCCACGCTCTTCATTATTTTTCCTGAGTTAATAACCCACTTGGGGCCAAATTTGGAAAATTTAGTCCAAGGAGTCTAGGGTTTTTTTCTCATTTGCATTTATTTTCTAATTCATGCAAGTGAAAGATGCCAAATGAATTAGTGAACAGGATAGTCTAAAACTGTTAACATACAATAGTGCTTTTGCTTTGTATTCCCTTTTGTCTTGGGAAAAGTCATCTTCTCTGCTTCAGTCTTCTCTTGCACTGTAAAATGAGAACAGTAATGCTTTTGTATTTCCCTAACCAAAGTGTTTTCAGGATCACATTGAACCAGACATTCCCACTGATGAGCACTTTCATGCATGAATGCCTTTGTTGCGGTCAGTGAAATAGCTGGTTTGAGTTGGGGTTCAAAATCTCTCCCTGAGTCATCTCTAGTTTCTGATGAGCAGTGAGGTAAGCACTTACGAGAGGAAATAAGAGAATTTAGGCCATGTAACTCTTCCTAATATCAGTGGAAACAAATACCTAAACCCTCACACTTCAGTATTCGGAGTACTTTACATTTTGACAGCTTGACAACTTTCTAACATTATCATGTTACAGCTATTAGTCCAAATCCCCTAGACCTCTACTCAGTCTTTATGCAGGCAAATCTATTTAGAGCTTTAATAGTGGAATGTACTTCAGTATGGTCTGGACCATTACAGAAAAAGGAAAACAAAGGAATGATTGGCAATTTACTTAATGAAAGGTAAGGTCAAGAGTGGCACAGTTCACAGTTGAGTTTTACCAGAGGCAAATCAGTGTTTGTTTTTAAAATGAGTGTTTTAACCATAAACAATAACACTTTGATCCGTTAGTGTGAAAATCTAAAAGTTGTTGTGTGATTGTTGTTTACTAGTTTTTGACAGGTACTCAAATGAAAGGACAGGATAATACGGGAGGAGTGATCTTCTATAACTGCCAGATGAACGTCAGTCTATAGGAATATCTTCTGTTATTTATTTACAGCAGGATCATTTGCTGTGAAATTCACTCATGAGACCAATTTAAGCATCAGGTTACATTCTATGGTTCAGCAATTTCACATTGCAAGTATCTGAAGAACTTTCAAAGTAATGCTACCTGGATCTGTATTTTTGCTGCTGTTTATTAATTTTTTTTCCTAGACCTTCTCTTACTATCTCCTCTGTTTGTGATAATTGTGGTGATAGCCTCAGCGTTGGGAGCCTCAGCGTGTGTAGTGTGCCCAAGCCCTACCAAACACCTGCTCTTCATGCATGACAGCTGAAAATCATGGTAAGTGACAAACCACTCTGCTCCTCTTCTTGCTAAAGCATGTGAGATGCTGTGTCAACAGTCCAGAGTACTGTGCATGATAGATGTGGAGGAATGTCTTTAAAGGACTTGACGTGTGTTTATTGCCTGTCCTGAAATGTTTTAATGCTTGCAGGCTGTAGCCATCACTCTGGCATGGCAGCACTGGCACCTTTCCCTGAAAATTCCTGTTCCTGCAGCATAATCCCAACTGTGGTGCAAAGTGTCCTGAAAGGATGCATTCACGTAAGCCGTGTAGATGAGTAATTACATGGGATAACCTTTGTTTCTGTATGTTTAAGAATAAGTTATTGGTTAGTTTGTGTTAATAACTTTATATGCAGCAAACACCACTTAATCAGTTCTATACATTCTATATAGGTCATATTTAGTTGCTGTAATATCACTACCTTATATGTTGCAAAAGTTGTACTTTATTTGGTGCTATTCATTCTTTATTAGTAGAATTTGATTTATTTATTAAGTGCTGGCAGTGTACTCCACAGGACCAGATTTTCAATGTTACTTTCTAATGTCTGCCTGTTGTCTTTCTGAAAATGGTGCATGTTTTTGTAGATGTATTACTGTGGTTGAGGTAGGTGATGACTGGGAAGTTTTTGAAGTTAGATTATGTAACTGTGACACTGTGTAATTAATAATGTATAAGTTAACAAGCACTAGATGTAAGGAGTTGGGAGGGGAATCGCAAAGCTCAAGAAATTGTTATATTTGAATGCAACTTAGTTCCTACAGTGTCACTGGGTTTTGTCTGTGTGTGTCTAAACATGAGCACGCCTGTGCTATATATCTGAAAGTGGCCATACAGCAAGGGACGTATTCAATCACTTCTTTGGTGTTAGCTGCTTTAACTCCTCTTTCAGATGTGTGCTATCTTTGTTAAAGCTGTAGAACTGGTGAGCTTACTGCAGCCTTACAGACATTTCTCTGAAAAGCAAAACTGTGGGGCATCCATTTTTATGTGTATTCCATGCTTCTTTAGAGTAAATTGTGCAGGCGAATTCCACCCTTAATGGTGTGTAACCTCATTAATGGTTTAGGCCAGAAGCATCTTAAATTGTGCTTGCATTCTTCAGGATAATTTAAAGCACTCATACAAGTTGTTGCTATTTGAATACGTCCCTAAAGCACATGATAAATGCATTAACAGATTTTGGACCCAAAGACTTAAAATAAAAGGGGGATAGAGGGCGGTCACAGGGAGAAAACAATGACTCCTAAACCATGAAGTGATAATGAAAAGTAGACTAGCCAACATATTGATATTTCCTTTAGGAGACTCAGGAAGCTGGGTTTTGGCTCTTGTATTTTATAAAGCACTACCTCTAATCTCTTAGCTTTTTTTTTTTACTGCATTGTAATATTCCAGTTTTGTTTCGCCCCACTGCTCTGGGGATCTTTCTTCCTACTAGTATGTGTTGTCTAAAGGAAAGACAGCTCTCTTGTTCTACAGATGAAATCTGAACTGGCAAAAGATATGTGTTGGTTCTTTCTTCTACAAAAAGAGACAACATCTGGAAGGCAAGTTTTAAACAGCATTAATTACACCCCTTGATTTTCCCTTTTATATGAGGAAAGTGAAAGTTATGTGAAGCTATATATATTGTCACTAGAACCAATAATGATGAGGTTAGCTTCTAGTTTTTATCACTGTCTTTCTAGCATTTATATCCCAAATTGTTGCTCATAATTTCCAACCATTTCTTTTCTGAAAAAAGGTCAAATGTGTTTTCCTTTGTTTATATTTGAACTATATGTGTTGAGACAGAATAGGCAGCAGAGGAGTAACAGAATCATTCTTCCACTGGTCAAGAGCCTGATCTCATCTTTGAACTACATTGATTAGGATAAATTATGGAATAAATCCCCAATTATGGACTGGTGAAAAATGCAAGTGGATTCTGGATTAACCTAGGGACCTTGTGTCAGTGTAACACAGATGAACAGGATCTTTAGGAAATGCTCAGAAGTGATTTGGTTTTAGCCCCTGAAACCAAGCCTAGGGAAAAAAAAAATCGGTTTGACTTGCACTTTTCACAGTTCTTTTTAAAAAAAAATTATTTAGCCTTGAAAGACTTCTCAGCCTGACACATGGTAGTGAAAATTCTTTCATGAGAAATATTTTTTTCTCAGAAAGGGTGTGAAAAATACCTTTTAAAAAACTCACAAAAACCTTCTTCTTTCAGAAATAAAGCTCTAAGGCTCCAAAACATTTAAGCATTTCCATTTCTGTAGGCACAGGGGAATTCTACCCTATATATAAAAATACATAAGCACATGCTTAACTTTTAGCAGGTATTAAGTCCTATTCATTACATTAGGACTTAAGCATATACTTACATCTTTGAGAAGCGGGGCCTGCCTCATGTTAACTTCCAAGCTGAAAGTTTCATAAGGTGTTGAAGGTGGTCCAACATTCACTGACCAACAGTACCAAATGCTTCCAATGCAGCAAGCCAGATAAAGACCTGGTTTAATGGGTTTCTGAATTACAATAAGTAAATTATAACAAACCCTGTTGACAGAAGTCTCTGGGCCGGGTCCAGGCCTGAAGCCAGACTGAAATTTCTCATGTAGCAGGTAATCAGTAAGATGAGAAACCAGCTGCAAGAGAAGGGCCTCTTTTATGAAACAAGAAGGTACTCTGAGAGCCAAGTCTTATCCTGGTAGCCTTTTCAGTAACACAGCGGCAATTGGTGGTCTTCATTATCTGGACTTCAAAGGAGTTGAATTAATTGGAGAGGAAACTGAGTATATTATTGGAGCAGGCCACACCATTGGTCATCTGTGTGAAGAATGGGTCATTAGATTCACCCATTACTTTTCTAAACATTTCAGTGTAAGCAAAGCCCATAAGTAATTTCAAATGAAGGTTAATTGATTATAGGGGGAAAGGATTACTAGACTGGCATTATTCCCTTCGTAGCCTTTAAACTGAGCAATGTGATGACATTTCAAAACCATCTGGGACTTTTTTTTTCATGATAGACTCTAAAATGACCCATTTTACTTAAAAACAATGAAGCTGGTGTTTCCCTGTCCCTTTGTGATAATGTTTTTAAGGCAGTTGTCTCTAGGTCTTGGTGCAGGTTTTGGCAAATAGCACAATGTACCCAGTCACCAGACTGATTGATGCACATAGGTGATCATAACTGTCAGCCTGCCATTTACCCTTTCTTGTATGGGGTTCTTTCCAAAATCATACTCAAAGTGTCGGAATACTGTAGAAGGGTTTAGAACAGTTTGAATGTAACTTGAGTAGATTTTGTAAAATACATGATGATTTGTGGTGTATATCTGGATTGATGTTTCCATTTATTTTTCCTGGTGACATACAGCAATCAATTCCTCTATGAGATCCAGTGAGTGGAGCTTATTGTGTCTCTTTGTAGAGGGTGACGTTCCTGAGATTTTGCTCCTCATCCGACATCTGTAGCATCCACTCATGATGGTGGGACTGAGGTCAGTTATTGTCTTCCTGAAAGACAATAGTTTTCTTAGTAGTAGCTTGTTCACATGGAAAAGCAGGAGTAACCGTATCAAATCAGAGAAGCAGCTAATTCAGGGCAGTTTATCATGGGGTATTAGGTAGCAGTTAAAGGAGCTGGCTTAGCAAGCAGCAAGGTCTGGTGGGATCCATTGTATCTCCGAGAGTAGCCTGTCAGGCAGGCAACACAGGTGCACCTACACAGCTGTAGAGATAGCCTGGGAGCCTGCAAAGCAGAGCTCCAGTGTGGAGTGCCTTCACTGCAGCACTTCTGAGGGGGACAATGCAGATGTTGTCAGTGTCCCTAACAGACCTGCTTTCAGGTACCGAAGTCCATCAAAGCAAACCTGGCCCGAAGGTGAAAAGGATTAAGTGGAACAGATAGCATTTCCCCTTATTCCACAAAACTTAACTTTTTCAAAACATCCTGCTGTACATCTTTCTCCATGTCAACTCCCTTCCCTCACAGATTAATTGGGGATTCCTACAAAACTGTGGAAGTAGGAATCATTTCACTTACTTCACTTTTTAGTTTTAAAGTTAGTAATTCAGCCTAAGTTAGTAAGAGAATGGTTCTCCACCAGAGAGCAATTCATCTACCCTGCCTGCATCTGTCATGTTCTCTATCCACTGAACCAAATTACAGGCTTAGATGACTATATGCCTACTTTTCCATCATCTAAAATTTGCTGAGGTGGACCCTATTTTTGAAGAATCTTCCCCAGTGGATGCAGTGGAAGGTTAATTGTAGAATTTTTAAGCTTTGAGGTTTGGATTTTGCAAGTGGAACACTTCTTTTGATGAAGATTTTTAGAACTGAACTTCCTAGCTTTTAGGAATAAGCATATAATACTAATACTAATAATTAACAATGTTTGCTTAATAAGCAAGCAAAAAACCCCTCTGAAAATTTACCAAATTCCCTTCTGTTTTGCAGATTTTTTGCTTTTAGTCTCTATAGTAAATATGATGATTTTTTTATAAACTAGTGTGGAGGAGAGGTTGTGGTCCAAAAATGTGGACCCTTTTGTGCAGCAAGTAACTGTTGGGAACCGGAAATTCTGGTTTCTATTCTGGGACTAGAGGAGCACAGTGATCTATATAGATGGTACATCAAACTCATCAGGAGTACACATGCTGAAAAGAAGCATGGCAGTCACTGGCCGTATTAGAAACATGGGTTCAGCTTACAGTCCTGTTAGTTTCTCCTGTGCAACCTTTCAGGTGCTTCTTTAATAAAATTAGGTGGCTGCTATTTATCTATTTCTAGCAAAGGGGAGTAAGTAGAGTTGATTGAAATTACTTCCTTTATAATGGCTGTGTGAGAGAAAATTGATTTTCTTGACTAAATGAAATTTCCAATGAAAGTCTACCTTCTGTGAAAATGTTTGATCTTTTTGCTTGAGTTCAGTGCCCCATCCCACACCCTTTCCCTTTGGTTTCTAATTGGAAACTCATAATTTTCTGGGTTTGCAGAACTGTAGGCAAATAGTAATAATAATAAAAATACTTGCCAGATCTTTTTATGAGACCTTCTTCCATAGTACTGAACATATAATTAGTAGAAAAGTCTGGATTACAGCTCAAGGTCGTCTCCTACTCCCAGTTTGATGCACTGTTCTGAGATGAGAGTGAGTAGTAGCACCTTCTGCTGTATTTCTGAGTAGAAAGTTGTTGTTCGTGCAACTCACACGGGCTGTCCAGTGCAGCCCAGGTCCATTCCTGTTTGTATTGGCATGCCGGTGACCACTGGGAGCTGCAGCTTGCTCTTATCAAATTGTCTGTGAAAACTTTCTAGTAGCTAGCCCCAAAGAAGCTCTACTGAATGTGTCTTAAGCCTCAACTGATGTATTCAAATTTGGGTGGATTTTCAGGCCAGAGCTTAAGAGTGCACTATTCATCCTGGCCTATAAATTAAATTTCTTCTTCACAGCATAATAGTACTACATCTCTTCAAAAAGTAGCTGGGGCAGAGAATAAGGATAAGTCTGGACAAGATATTTCTCAAAAATTTCACTGGTCTATCCTGAACATCTGAGTTTAAGCAAAATAACTGGCTTGGAACATATCAAGCTAAAATATCCATTTTGAAGAACTCATGAGCAACTGAGAACATAGCAGATAAAGAGAATTCTTTGGCAGCCATAACTATAGATATAGATACTACTTAAAACACAAATGTTTTCAAACTGTAAGTGCTTATATCACAGAGATTACCATATCACCACAGGCTGTCATTTGTCTTCTTATCAATGCAATGTGAAATCCCTGTGAACGTAAATACAGATTAATCTTCAAGATACTTGGCATACCAGCTCTATAGAGTACTTCTTCAGTACTGTCAGAAAACACACTCATTGCGGCCACCACATGGCCTCACTGAGGCTTTTAAATGACTGTGGGGTCAACGTCCAACGCCTGGCCTTCTCTAGTCTCAAACATTTCAGCACTCACTGAGCAATGGATTTGTCTCCATTATGTTTTGAATAACACTCCCTTGCGCTGGAAGCAATAATCCAAGAGTAATTTTCTACTACTATTAGTAACCCTCTAACAGAGGCTCATACGTGATAATTGGGCCTCTCAAATATATTTTGAAGAGTGTATTTTTTTTCTAGCCAGTTTTCTTTTTTTTTTTTTTTTTCATTTGGTAACACCTGAAAATATTTTACTGCTTAAAGAACGGTTTTAAAACCAAATCTGTTGTGATTAGTAATGCACAACTAAAGACATTTTGAGCATTAAACACCCCTGTATGTGAAATCCCTGGAGTTTTGCTACAATATGGCTCTAAAATTACAATGAAATTACAGAGCTGGAAGAAGAATCATAACTGTATAGAAGAAAGCTAATACAGTTCTTTACATGTCTGTTTAATAAAGAATCTTTCAGTTCTCTGTTTAAAAAAAAAAGTAAAGGTTCATTAAACTTGGTACCATAATACATGCTACATTTATTGAAGAAAAACATTAAGTCAATACCCAAGGCTGCAGTGTGTTCAGAAAGCAAAATAATTAAATTGATATTGTTTCCTTTTTTGACAGGGTCCCCCATGGGAAGGGATATTACTTGGCTGCACCACTAATGGCTCTCTATCTATGCAAAGAACTATTATGTTAAATTAAAACCTCTCTCTATTTATCAAACAGCCAAAACTAATAAACAAAACTATGGCATTAAGAGTAAGCTGCTACTAGACTATTACTTCCTGCATCAGAGTATTATTTATAATTCAATTTAGACAAAGCATCTGCTCCTCAGGGAATACTGAGATGTGGTATTGACACAAGAGCTCTTTACTATTTGGACATGGGAATCAAATTGTTTTGGAGTCACTGTGGTTGGAAACAGTTTCTACTGGAAAAACAACCCCACCAAAATCCCTTCAGAAGTTTTTGAGAAATAGATTATTAAAAGGAATAGTCAAAGTATTGTTTATAACAAGTAATGTTAATTGGAAGACAGTGATACATCTATAAAATAAAGGAGTTTAAAAAAAAAAAAAGAAAACCATGAATGTGAAAAACTTTTGTCCTTGTGAATTTATTTATTTATTTTTATAATAATCAAAAGACTAATGTTGGTTTTTTGGCAGCTAGGGTTCTTAGCACTAGAAACTTGCTATGTGTTTCAGTATAGTATTTTGCTTAGTGAACACCAGTTCAATTTTGAATTTATAAGGATATCTCTCAAATTGATGTACTTGTACTCTATGGAGCCTATGTTGTAGGCAGATAGAAATACAAGGTAACGTTCAAAATTCGTGCAACAGGTTGCATGACATGAATGCTCTAAAAAGGTAGACGAAAATTTGAATTTTCAGCCATTTTGAAACATCAAATAGCATATTTAAAAAACTCCTCTCATTAAGTTAAGGCAACTTCTCTGGGAGGCTACCAGGCATCCCAGTAATGCCTATATGTAACACACCCATGCATAAGGAAAACAAGGAAAAGAAAATCTGATACATCAAGCACTGCCAGCCAGTAATGACCAGTGGAATTCAGCTAACATAGACAATTTAATTTTAATGCCTAGTGGGAATTTGATTAAAGCAATTAGGGAAAATTCTGAACATAGTCCAAATCATGTGTGTCTCCATTTTATTTTCTTTAAGAGCCGTCAGCATTCTTGGCCTCTGAAAATATATGTTGTAAGTCTCCTGAAAACTTTTAAGCAGGGTTATAACTTTGTTCACATAATAGTGACATTGAAGTGAGTGAGGCTACTTGCAAAAGGGAAATTATATATGTGTTTTAAGTGTTTGCAGGGTCTCATGCTAAGTGCTTGGAACAGAAAGCTGTTCCATAGCCTGCCTAAACCCTAACCCTAAATACAGCCTTTCCTTTCCAGCAGAGCGCCTAGGCAAAGGCTGATGAGCCCCGAGAGACAGAGAATTCAGGGGCACGGTTGCAGGCCCTGGGTTCAGGGTGAAGTAGATAGGGCTGAGAGACTCCAGTCACCAGGGAAGTTCAGTGATTTCTTAGAAACAGGCTGCTTAGAGTGTCTGATGGTTATTACAATATAGGTGGAAATTAAGGGGAATAAACCTCTCATAAACATATATGGAGCTGCAGCCATGGCTATGACATCACTGGCAGCCAATCGGGTAACTAACTCCATTTTGGTCCATCAACTTCTACAGCCATTTAAAAATTTTTATTATTCTACCACATGAATCTGGACTGCAGCCACTCACCATAAGACAGACTGGACTAATAAATCTTTGGCACATGTAACCACCATGTTTAATATAAAGCAACCCATACACTTTTTTTAATATGATTTATAAAACAGAACATGAAGCTACCTACATGATCTTTTCTTGCTACAGCAGATACTGTTATTTATTGCACATTTAATTACTAACAGCAATTCAGTCATGTTACCTGACCTTAAGGCCTTACGATTACCTGATCCAACGTATTTCACATGATAAAAATGTCAAGCTCAGAGAAACCCACCAGTCTGGCTTTCTGTGAAATCTAATTATAAACAGCAATGTTAATAAAAGGTTAACAGCTTAAATAGTCAAGGCAGTTACTCATTTTGTAAGTGTTTGTTTTGATTGAAATGATAGCCGAAAGGGCACGGTGCAGCCTGGTATGCTATGAATAGTGCAGCTTCATCTCACTCACCTTCATTTTGGCTGTTCAGCTTGAACTCAAGGAGCTCAGCTGGGTCTCCGGGAACAGCTCCACAGTGCTGTGGGATGCGTGCGTACGTCCCTCTCCCTATACAACCTCCATCTCCAGCCTGCATTGGTGCGTAATTGGGAAGAGAAGTCAGTGGATCTGTTTGTGGGAATGGGCTCAGCCCTTCCCTTAACTCTTAACACATGGCTCTGCAGATCATGGTGCTTTGAAATGCACTGTTAAATTGTAGATGTTGAGTTTGAAGTTGGCATGAGCTGTGTTATGACAGGCCTTGTAGATGGCTAGGTAAACTGACAAAGTGAAATCCTGGCCCACTGAAGGTAAAATTCTCGTTGATAACCCGAGTTTAGGAATTTGTCCCAGACTAACCAATTGTGAATGCTTTCCTGTGCCTTGCACCTTTGTCTTGCTCCGTATGTGTATTTCACTCAAGGTAGAAAGGCTCATGAGCAGGGGAATGAAAGGGAAGAGCATCTGCTTGTGCGAAACTCCTACACTGCCAGTAACAATAGTAATACTAACAGTGGCAACAATAATGATAATTATCTCCAGTCACAGTGGTGACTAAGAGCTTTAGCTGGAAACTTGGATGACACTGTGCCTGTACAAGGCAGGTCTTGGACAAACATAATTAAAAGATAAACATTGTCTCCAAGAATGTTGATTTAAGATATGTGATATAGTCCCTTAGGATAAAGATGAGAAATGCATTTTAGTATATATATTCTATGACTTTTCATTTAAAAAAAGATTTGTTTTGCTGCCTGTTAAGTTGTATAAAATTGGAAAGAGAGATATATAATATTTAATGTAATCACATAATTTGACACGTAATGATTCTATAGTTATAAGTCAATGCATTATAATTTTTCTCCAGGGAAATGGGTAAAAATGGTTATTATATATATTATATATAATATGTCACACATTATGACTCTTGAGTATGTTCTAACATACAGCAATACTTTCTGTCATGCACTAGATCTTCCCATTCCGTCTTTTTTGTGGGATAGCAGATGAACCGAGATGACCTCATGCTACAGCTTTGCTTCTCTGGAAAAATGAAGCTGTCAACAACATAGGAAAAGACTCATAACCACAGGAAACAAAATGTTCACAGGAGCTGGACTAAGACTATGGAACTTGTTGCCAGACAAAATAAGAATGACCAGCACGTGTGCCATGCTAAGCACTCAATGCAAGAACCCGATTATTCAACCTGGCTTTCCCATGATAGTCCTTTCAAGCATCCTTAGATTAAATGCTCTTCTGGTTGTAAGACTATGAAAAGCTCAAAATTGTTCACAGGTTTTAAAAAATGGCAAGCTCACGCATAATTTCCCTGGAAAATGGCTAGACATTACAGCGACAGTCTGATACAATCCTGGATGAATAGATAGTTACTAAAAAAATGAAGAAAACAGTCTTTCCCTGTCTGTAGGAGTAGCAGCATTTTGCAACATTTCTAAAGCCTTGTAAGATCTCACAAGCCCAGTACAATCCATTTATACTTATTATTATTTCTTATTAACTCTCCAGAAAATATCAATCAAATCATTGGGTAGTAAACAGTATGTATATACTGTCTGTAGTGACTTCTAATGTCACGTGTTCCTCCTAAAAAATGCTGTATAATGGAGTGTACAAATATAGAGTAAGTACCTGCAGTTGGTGCTCTACTATGCCTTTAATTTTTCAGCCTCTGGTACGGTTGTGTCCAAAACCCCACAGTCCCATTTAATGAAGTTTAAACTATAATAACTTAATTAACTTTAGTGACTAACAGCAATATTTTCATGCCTTTATATTTTGTGCCTTGTGCCAATCTTCAGGAAAATTCACTGAACCGCACTGACTTGTGATGAAAATGGTCCTTCAAAAAACTTGCTGAAATAAGCCATCAATTTAAAAGATGCTTTTCCATTTCCCAAACTGTCTTGCAGAAACAGCTACTCAAGATATTCAGGAGAGTGCTGTCATGATGATTGTGTGCTTGATGTTACAAAGTGGAGTAGGGCTAAACCTTCCCAAGAGAATAGCAGTGCTTTTGCTTGAAATAATCTAAACACAGAAGTGTCTGATTTCAGTCATTCCATGTAGTGTGAAAGACAGATACATATGCTGCAAGACATGTATGGTATTTGGATGTTAGTGCAGGGTTGGCCTAACTCTCCTTTTTTCTGAGTCGCATACCAAAATCTTCATGTGATCAAAAGCCACAGAAGATGCATACCATCTACAGAGGGGAATGGGAGGTCCTGGAGTGATTCACACACAGTAGCTGACAATAGCTCCCAGAGGACCCATTAATTTATGGTGGAGCAGGTCTAGCTCATGCCAGCCGTGTTGCTGGATCCCTGAGCAGCCCATTGATTTTGGCTTTAGCAGCTGCTGCTGGCTCATTTCCTTCCATGGCCAGACAGTTCAATTCCTTGTCTTTTTTTGCCAACACAGTCTTCTGACTGGCCATGTGATTCAGTATCAACTTGGGCCAGTGCTTAACCATTTGTACAGGGCGTGCTTTGGCGCGTAAGCAGTTCAAGAAGGGTGTAGGCTGCTGCTATGCAACTGATGAACTGTTAGGAACCCAGAAAGATACCTGCAGCAAACAATGGTAATGTACTTCAGCCTGTGAGGAAAAAATATGTATTCCTTTCCTATAAATGAACAAATTGGGCTTTTTGATGTGATTTTGCAAGAACATAACTGGAATTGCACAGATCAATTTTCTTAAGACCAAAGGAAGCTAGCAGGAAATCCTGGGAAGCCATCTCTGATGCGTGCAAAGCCGAACAAACCCCAGCAACTGAAGTACTTGAAGGTGAATGGTACATAAACCTACAGTAGTGTAGACCTGGGGAAGAAGAAGGAATTGAAGTAGAAAAAAATCAACACTGACAGAAAACAGTGTAAAGGCATAACTTTAAAATAAGTCAGGTCTTGGTTTTTTGCTTATATACATTTTCATACATCAATATTTATATCTTTCTCTCCATGTATATATACACACACATATCTATGTAGACACTAATCTAAAGTACCTTTGAGGACTGAAAAATTGCTCAGTGGTGGTAGAACCAGACAGGCAGTCTCCAACTGCTGGCTGTACTTGAAATAAGAAATCTTTGGAAGCTATAGTGATGTGACACAGTTCAAAATATCAACAGAAAAACAGAATTGGGTGAGTAGACATGATATGTTTTCCAATTTATTGGCCAACAGCATACATGAAGACAGATCCCTTGTGAAAGGGTCCTTAAATAGTTTACCTGCCTACTCCTTTCAGGAGAAGTGGTTCCTGGACCCATGCTTTTTTCACACAGGTAAGGCCAAGTGGAGCTTGAAACAGGTTGTCTCATCTGCATCCTGACCTGCCTTTTTCCTGCCTTCAGGCAGTAAAACAGAAGAGTAAAAGGGAGCTGGAGCTTGAAATTTGGAGACCCTTAGGCATTGCATAAACATGGGACAAGCGACTGTTAGTGGCACAGTTATCACTCCCAGTCACAGAAGATAATCCTTCGCTTAGCTTTTAAAAGCTGATGCTGTGTGTTGCTCACAAAAAAAAAAGGAAAAAAAGTAATCCATCCATTCAGACCTGTGTTGTAAAAACTCCAGGGTGGTGGAGAAATGCTTACAGAATAAAAATGGTGAACTAAAGAAAGAAGAGTTATTTAATAGCTGGGGACAAGGTTTCAGCTCATAAGAATCCCTGTGGTAATAGCAAGCCCAGAGGAGAGAGAGTGGTTTTTGACAACGCAATTTCTGAAACATCTTGTACAAACCAGAAGCACGTAAAGAGAACTTAGGGTAAAGAGAATAAAGACATCCCACAGCTGCACACCAAAAAAGTGTTTCTAGCTACTTCAGACCGGGAAATGAAATACTTTATTTCTAAAGGTGTTAAAATCCACAGTGAAGCAAAAAAGAAATGTGAGGCAAAATTAAATGAAAGAGAGAAGCTTTCCTGAGCATTAACTATATAATCTGAATACTAAAAATACTGTTATCTCTTAGAAATCTTTCATAATTACCAAAATGCAAGCAGCTACTTTTAAAGAATAGAGTTGATTCAAAGCTAAAATAATAATAATTTTAAAATAAACATATTTAAGGCACCAAATCACAGTATTATCTGTCAATGTTTGAGTACAGGCTTTTTATTTTAATTGCTTTTTAGGTTAATGGGCCTCTGATAAGTTGAAGGGATAGCAATGGCAGAGATCTGTAGAACTGTGGCAGTGATAAGGGTTTTTCTGTAAGAACAAGGTGATACCCATTTCCAGTCAGGTTCATGCGGACTAAATTGATATGACAATTTAGCTTTTCACTTTGCATGTTCTAGTCATATCTACCCTGCTTTGAAAAGTGTAATCGCAGAAAAGAGACATAAAGAAACCAGTTTTGCTATGGGCACTGTGGCAATAGCAGAGAAGCTGGCACAGTGTCTAAAGTCACACTTTACCACATAATGGCTTTCAAATGGGAAAATTCGTCCTGGCTTTACTGTTACTGGCACCTAAGCTAGTTGGGTTAAAACTCAGTTGTATTGGTTCTGTCCCCAGGTGCTAGAATGATGCTTTTGCTTGCAGCATAGTAATATATTTGAGATGAGAACAAGCCATTTCTCTCTGCTGTGCATACCCACACAGGCAGGTATTAACATCTGTTTCTGTAGTGCACAGCATGTATAATGCACATGGCACTGTTTCTTCATTCCATATCAGTTTGTAAACAGGATTCCTTGCATTATACCAATTTTAAATGGATTTAAAGAAAAAACAAAAAAAACCAACCAAAACCTAAATAAACCACAAAAATACAGGCTAGTGGTTGAAGCTGATAGAAGTGGTGAATTTGTTGCTCAATGTTTATATGCTTACTATTTAGCCATTGATTTTGGGGGAGCACAACCATTATCAAATGCAGTGGAGCTTTATTTAAAGAATTTTAACTCAGATATCTGGAAACTGAGTGATATATAAAGCTGATGGTTGGAATCCTTCTCAATGATTTATTGTAATGTAACATTTGCTGCAATAAACTATGCCCTCAGTTAGACCTGAGCAACTCCATTAACTTTAATTATATCATGGTTGTAACTGAGAGTGTAATTTGGCCCTCTGGGAATAGAATATACAATTAAAGCTCCAAAAGCTACAATTAAAGGGTAGAACAGGCAGAAGAAATTTGCCCTTCAGCTGGAGCTGTCAGAGAAATTATAGGTTGTTTCAGTTATTCTCTCCAACCTTAACAAATCCTATTAATGACGTAGTTGCAGTGTGTAGTTTCCAGTATATGTTGGTTGGTAGAACAAGTACTGTTGATGCTTTTTCTCTTGCAGTGAACAGAGATCAGCAATTAAAGCTCTTGGGCACTGATTTTTTGCTCAGGAAATAGGAGAGCAGAAGCTGAGTAAACAAGATGAGTGTATTTGCAGCAGCTGGCTCTGCTCTACAGAAATTGGCAATCATGGTTCGGGACCAAGCCCAGGCAGAGGATGCGGAGGGCTTGGAATCAAGGGACTAAGGAGTAATATTTGCTTATTTGACATAGTACCATAGCAACAAGCTGTTATGTTGCAGAAGGTAGGGCAAACAAAGAGCTGTAGGCAGATCCTTGTGATAAGAATGAACTAGTTTTTCATCTCAACTGCTGTAGTAGAAAGCAAAGAGTTGACAGTGTTATTAAGCTCTTTCGATAGCCCATTTGACTCCTTTAAAAATGTGACTAAGAAAAATTAGCTTAGATTGTAAGAATAAGAAAGGAGAATTTCTGCCTTGCATTTTTTATTTCCAAAGAGGAATGTCAGAGGGAACTTTTACCTAGTATGCAGGGTTATTTTCATACTTGCTTTTGGTTCATTTTCCTAAGATAAATGGGTTTGTTTGTCAGTATTCACATCTGGTGGATTTCAAGGGCTTGAAATCAGTGAGAGATGAACTGTGAGGGCATTGGAAGTTGAAGTTCCTGTGGAAAGGCTGCAGGACAGTCAGGGATCATCAGCTAAAACAAGCCACTAAGCACTCGGGCTCTGTTAAACCCCAAAGGGCTATGCTCAGGAGACATCAGAGCCCATGGTGTTCCTACAGGTTGGGCACTTGAGTTTCGTAATGCCTTCCATGGCAACCTGAGCTAGTCTCAGTCCAAGTGCCCCCAAGCTCCGGCAGTTTTCACATCAGAAAATTCCTCAAGGAAGGATCTTTGGGTTGTGTCTGATCTTTCACACCTGACGCTGCCAGCAGGGGCAGGTCCATAGCGTTGCCCTCACTGCTTCATCTGCACACTTACGCCCAGATCCTGCTGCCATACATTTACAAAGAAGCATGATGAAGAATTCCCTTCTGTACCCAAACACATCAGTCTGCATACTTTAGGAGCAAAATGTTTTCAGTGTTGGTAGCTAACTCCCGTACCGAAAGCTATTGAGTTTCCATACCAGTTTGTGTGTACCTATTACCCTTGAGTTTTAGGCTTTCCTCAAATTGGTTCCAAGTTTAGCTGAAGCCCTGCTAAAGTGAGTAGCAAAGTTCAGCTCCCTGTGCCATCCAGTTTTCAGTCTGTTCTGACTCAGGCAAATGTACTGCACCACTTGTATTTAAGACATGTACTCCGGGGTTTCTGAAGGGTCAGATTGACTTATAAGCATATTTAGATCTGAGTCTGAGACATGAGAGGAAGCCTAAAATGATGAGGAGGCTGAAGAAAGTAATATCTAAGTTAAAGAAAAACCTCACAAAACCATCTAAAACATGAATAGCTTGACTATATAGAAAACGTATGTGATATTGGAAGCAATAGGAAAAAAAGATTTATTTAGGAGTAGAATGTCCACCTATTGGTTTAAATTATGGGTGGAAAGGAAACAAAGGGAAAAGAGAAAATTCTGATGAGAAAAAGAATAATTTTTTCAAATTGGTGAGTATATGGAAACCTTTCAGTTATTATGTTTAACAGAATTGGCCTAAAAAATTGCCATGAAGAAGACCATTTGTAAAATTTGAAATTATCTGTGAAAATAGCACTGTGCTAAATAAACACCTAGGAAATCCAGACTGTTTTTTGCCAGAATAGGATGCAATTTCTTTCTCTTTTCCTTCCATTCTTCTTCCAATTTTAAAAAAAATCTTAATTAATGCATAAAGAAGTACAAAAAGCATATTCAGTATCTTTGCCTATTTAACCAAGTGAATTATTCCCTGCAACACATGTGCATTTTTGACATTCTTAGAATATCTGAATAAATAACTTGTCATTACTGACTACTTCTATTTTCTTTCATTTTATCTACTATTAAATATTTAACTTTGTATTAAAACTCCCAACTGCTTCTTTAGGCCATTTTTCTCTTATTTTTATAAGCAACTTTTGCTTCTGAATTTTATATGCTCTCATTCCTATACTCCTTTGAGACAATGGCAAATACCCCCTCATTTCAGAAGTCCTGTTATTTAAACACTTAGCTTTCTTATATTTTTGGTACTTGGTATCATATTGTTAACTTGTGCTTCCTAATGCTTCAGCTGGTTTAATTAGGACTGTTGTTTGTGTTGTTTCCTTAGACAGGGGACACAGCACTGCATCTGTGGTGAAGGACTGACATAGAGTAGCTGTGCACTGGTGGAGAACGAGAGATGTGGAGAATGGTTTGAGTATGCCTCCTTCTAACTGCAGTTGATACCCTCTAGTTCATGTGTTGAAAGGGACAGGGACTTCTTTATGGTACTTGTAATTTTGTGAGATAGCTTACTACTCCAAACTGAAGTGGAAAACTGAAAACAACCACAAACCTCATAATTAAGATAAGCACGCTTAATAGTATTTTGTGGATGGGGTTCGCCACCGTCTTGCGCTTGCTGACTGTGTAATGTGCTTTGAAAACAGAAGGGGTTGTATTCCCTTGGTATAAATTACTGCCCAAGCTGAAAACACTGGCTATTTGCATCCTGTAACATCACTTGCATCGTGAAGTAACCTGTAGCTGGGAACGTTTAGGTACACAGGAGCCTCTCCCCAACCTTGCAGGAGACAGGACACCATGGCTAAAATGAGCAAGTGCTGAATGCTGCTTGCACAGCACTGCTTGTTGCTGCTTGCACAGCACTGCTTGTGAAAGGGTAATGTTTAAAGAGAAGAGTAGGCAAGTGAATGTAATATCTATAGTATTTTAAAGACGCTTTCTTGGACCGGACACAGCCTTACAGAGCCATGTCAAGGAGTATTTGACAGAAGAAATGTCCCCGGCAGTGTCATGTGGCCTTGTGATTCTTCCTTTCTTTATTGTAACCTTTGCTGATTTTAAAGTCCCTTGCTAGATGTTAGATAGCCACTGCTAGCCTGCTTATCTGTAAGACTTTTGGGAAAGAGACTCATAACTATATATATAAAAAAACAACCAAACAAAATCCAGAAAACCAAAACCAAACCCTTTGCTTCCTAAAAATGAAGTATTGAATGTGATCCTTTCAAACAGTGTTAGAAATAATTTCTTCTTCTAAATGGTCAAAAATTTCACCATTTAAAAATACATAATAAGAGATAAGCTCCCATGAAAGTGAATACTGTTTCTTTTCCTTGGAAAATTCTCTTTGTTCTTTTTTCATGACATGTTGTCAATGTTAATGGTATCCTTGCAATAGAGTAGTGTGCATATTCCTCAACATGGGTGGGGAGTCAGATAGCCAATTATTTAAATGAAGCAACGGTTGAATTAGTAAGTTAGATGAAAACCAGATTATCATAATATATAAATTACATGGCCACATCAGAGTGCATGACGTTGAATAGCTGTTTGGATTTGCTATCAGGTTCTGAGAGATTTTGTGTAAAATGCTGATTTCTGCTTGGCTGCTTACCACAGTGCTTGCATAAAGGGCAAAGAGAGGAACACTGAGTACTCCCCTGTTCAGAGCATTACGTTTCTAATTTTGTGGTCTTTTCTTGGATGTGACACCTAGCGTAGGGCAGATTACATTACCAGTTAATGATCTGCAGGATGATATGCAATGCTCTCTTGGCCACTCTCCTTTCTGATACTTAACAACTCTATATACAAAACTGAGACAAGAATTTAACCTACTTTTTGCCATCCATAAAAACACCATGAAGTGCATTTATTGAGGGGAGGAAGATTTGACAGGGGAAAAAAGGAAGTGGTAGTAATTTTAGACAGGCCAGGTGCAAACTGGCTGCCTAAACATACGCAACTCATGCCTAAGTGGGCATAAAAGCTTCTCTACAGGCATGGGTGGTCAGATCCTCACCCCAATTATATGGCTTGGAATCAGAAATATCTCCACTTTATTCCCTGAATTTGCTCCAGATTCATGCAAGTGTAACTGAGATAAAATAATTAACGATAGACTGTCAGGATCTTTCTTTTTTCATTGCAGCCAGGAGCCAAGACACAGATTGGCTCATGTTGGATAAATGAGACCGAGCTAGGAGTCTGTGCTGGTTAATAGCAACAAAAGGGCTCTGTGCTTATTTAATTAACTAGCTCTTTACTAAAAGGGCTATTTCAATGGTGTGGCTGTACCTAGCAGTATAGTTTGATTTCTCAGTGCCTCCTTCAAACTGCAACTTGTGGAAGTTTCTTCCTTCTAGCAAAAACTTTATTGAGTCATGGTGCCTTGCTGCTCACGGGTATTTAGCCTGTCACAGCAAGGTGGTATTTACCAAACTGTTACAGCTTAAAGGCTCTGTCTAGGTGGAGGGGCAAATGTGATCTGTATTAAGCCTTGAGATGAGGTTTGCTAATTATTTTTCCCCTGGAAATCATGTTGACAGGCAGGTGGCACGTGCTTGACTTTCACCCTGACATGGATCCCTGGACACAACTGAGTCAGGACACATCTGGGACCGGGAAACAGTGAGTGATGCCAGGTCCTATACTTCAGACACAGTCTTAAGCTTTCAGGGACTTCAGATGCTAACATCTGGCTTGTGATATTGCTTTTGGCCTACAAAGTCTTTTTTTGCCTTTGCCCTGTTTAGGATTTCTCTAATAGTCCTCTGTCTTGCTCATATGCTATAATTCTTTTGACTTGCTACTTCAGCTGATAAAAAGGAATTTTTTGAGCATAGCCTTGTCACTGTAGGGGTGTCAGCTACTACTCATATATTCAATTTCATCTCTACGGATACTAGTTTGGTTTTAATTCTCTTGTAAAATGTAAAAGCATAAGAAAGATTTTGGGATCAGATCAGTGGTCCATCTAGCTCTCTGACAGTAGAGAAAGACATGCTGTTTAGGAAGGTCATGTGAGCCTGACTTCTCTCTGCAGACTATTCCTCTCCCATCAATATTCACAGCTATCGGATTAGGGATGCTAGGGGATACAACCATTCCTATTTCTTACACAGTCTCTTTGTGGACCTGTTGTCCCTAAATTTGCCTACTCCCCTTTTGAACCTACTGATACTACTTACCTTCACAAGCTTCTCTGACAATATATCCTAGAAATTCACTACCTACTCTGTAAAAACTATTTCCTTCATTTGGTTGTGAACTGACCTCTTGCTAGCTTCGGTGAGTGATGACAAGGACTGCAGGATTTGGTTAGTAACAATTTTACATTCAATTTATTTTTCATGAACTTGCAAAAGTTGATCATTTCCTTTCAGCCCTCTTCTCTCCAAACTGAGACATAGTATTTTTAGTCTCATAAACCAACTGCTCCATACCCTCCTTCACTTTAGCAGCTCTTCTCTGTACTGCCTTTAACTCCACTATGCCCTTGCAATGCAGTTACTCAAAAGGTGGAGCTACTGCCCTCTTACATAGCAGCTAAACAGCATGTCTGTTCAATTGTAGTGATGTTTCTTGTTGTATTTGGTCGCATAAGTTACCAAGTTACTGTTATTTGCTAACAAAATTATCTAGTCTTTTTTTTTTAATTCCGGCGACAGAATATTTTAATTATAGTTTGAAATTTGACTATAGAGGTATCACAGTAAGTGCAGATGGTGTTTGGGATATGCACTTCCAGTCCTAAATTCTATGCGATTTGGTTTCTTAATTTTATGTAATAACTGTATTTCAACACTTTATTTGGAGTCTGAGCACTCATCAAATATCTTGTACTAAATTATAGCCCACTGTTAGCAAAACTGCAATTGAGCTGCACCGTTAGCACTGTCTAGCAACTGTGCCTTTCCCATCTCATCCTTTTCCTCCTGTGTAACAATATAAAGAACTTTATTTAGTTTTATCAGCTGTATTTCCTATGGTTATCTCTCTTTACAGAGTCAACTGTTGCCTCCACTGAAAGATCTGGGAAGAGGGGAAAGAGGTTGTTTGGAAATTCAGTGTCCCTGAAATGGTGAGAGTCCTGAGCCTGTATAAAGATTTTCTCTGTGGTGTTTTGTCTGTCTCTTCATGACAATTTTGTCTTTCCATGTAAGTATCTCCATATGGACCTCTGCAGCATGTTTCATACATCAGGTTTTGTTTGTAGCACTGACTTGTCTCGTCTTTTTTAAACAGAGCTGGAATCTTCAGGTAGACTTATTGCCATATGTATGCAGGCTGATTTTTGCAAGATTCTTTCTTATTCTTCAACCCTGCAGCTTTGTACTCCTCTCTCTAAGCAGTGATATGCTTGATTATTTAGTCAGATGAAGCATTTGCTTTATTATGATTTCTTCTTTTGGACCAGAGGCAGCCTGAAGCAGCAAGGCAAAACAGCTTGTTACAATTTGACTATTTTATCTCCCAAAGGAAGAAAGTGTGCTCCATCATTAAAAGTAACAGTGCTGGACTTCTTCCAAACCAAAATATAGCAGTACTCATGAATTAATGTTGAGAAAGGGTAACAGAAGCAGTTTTTGCAGGAATACTTGTAGTGTCACAAGCAAAATTTGGTACCATGGACATGAGATAGATTAAAACCTGAATGTGTGTCAAAATGGTGTGCAGAGGCATTTAATACAGCAGTTATTTAGACATGTTTAATGAATAGTTCAAAGGGCACACAGCATGCAAGAAAAGAGAAGAAGCACTAGTGCATTAAACTGTCTCAGGAGGTAGATCTTGATAAAGAACCTCTAGCTAAGGTACAGGAGTAAAGGTTGAGGAATAAAGGACAAAGCCAAATGAAAGGTAGAAAGGGCAAAAGGAAGGAAGGTAGATAAAACAAGGTAGACAGAGTCTGACACGATCGGAAGAACTGGGTTTCAGTGCTAAAACTGGCCATCTGGGTCTAAAGGAGGAAGAAAAGAAAAATATTAAGGGAGAACTTTTGTGAAATAGGAATAAAAACTTGGACTGTTGTGGAAGGGTCAGAGGGAGTGATAAGTATTTGGAAGTCTCTGTATGAGTGCAGGATGCATGATGAAGAAAACAAAAAGACTAGAAATACATAGAGAATATTGGCATCATTAATCTAACTGGAGCAGAGAGAGGAAGCAAAAATCTGTTAGGGATAAATAGCGTAAGATAATATATAGATCATGCAGAAGGGAGCAGATGGGAGAGAAGGTTTGGAAATAAATAAAACTGAGGATTATGGGCGAGCACGTAAATTGGTTGGGAAAATGTGTGCATGCTTAGAAACTGCTTAACTTTAGCTCCCACTGTCTGTAAGAGTGGTTTTCCAGTTGTTGAATGGGTTTCTGGTACATCTAAGCAGGATGCTTTGGAGAATGTTTTTGTCTGTAAAAGAAATACCTTGGAAAGACTACAGCCTTCCTTACAAGTGAAGGGGTATTTCTAATCTGGCAGTCTTGTCCTTATGTCTGCTGAACTGCCCAGGGAGTCGTGGCATCCCCAGTTTATCAGAGCAGCTTTATCAGAGGGCAGGTGAGTGACGCATAAATAGCAGACCACTGACTCTGCTTAAGTTCCTAGTGAGAAACACACACACGTGGGAAAAACCTGTGGGCCATCACGTGTCATGAGAGCTGAAGTCCATCTGAGAAGTTTAAGAGGAAAAAAGGGGACATGAGGGTTGTTACTATGGTGCTTCTATGGTGTTTTTTCAGTATCCTGATACCATACTTCTGTGATAATATTTCAGAATGAAAGTAGTTTGTTTCTCAAGCAGTTAGTTTTTAGAAAATACTGAAGCAAGCATTTAAAAAAGCATTGAAAATTGCTTGGAAAAAAAATATGAATCAGTCTATGAAAATGCAGTCACAAAAGTGACTAAAAAAAAAGTTTTTTTACTTACAAAGTCAATTGTAAGGAACTATGTCTTTTTAAAAGGAAGTTTAAAGTTGATTAAGCATACCAGAGTGACTGCTGAGCTGCCTTGAATCCTCCCTATTTCAAAGTAAAGTAACTCAGGTTAAAAATCTTTCATTGAATCAGGTATTTAAAGCAGAAAGGGGTGAAAGTTCCAGACAATATTCAAAGAGCTGGACCTGAATCGCCAATGAAGGATTTATTAGTTTGGGTGAAGCACAGTGCAAATGCATTTCTAGACACAGTTATAAGTCCGAACTCTCCATGTGGTCCTTAGCTCCCTGTTCCAACTGTAACCCCTACACATTCGTGTTGCAGCTGGGCTTATCGCAGTTGCATGGGAGGAGTGGACTGGCAGCATCACTGCTGGGAAGGGTATGATGCCACCTGCCCTGGGGGGCTGCTGTTGGTAGAGCTGGTCCCTTGACCCCTTTACCGTGCCTGGCTGCAGCCTCCCATGGGGTGGACATCCACACCAGCCCCAGAGGAACGGGAGCGAGAGGCCAAGTATGGGAAGCGGGTGCCAAGGATGCAGCACTGGTGCACAGACCTTCCTACTCCTTATTCCCCCTCTCCCTGTCCCTGTTGTGGCCTTGTTTCATCTTCTTCCCACCCAATTTTGTAGTCTTTGCAGTTCTTCTATTTCTGAATTATTCCCTCTCACTTGCTTCATCTGATTGAATAACTGAAATTTGACTTTTTGGGATTTTTTTCATTTTCATCTTTCATGCCTGTGGCTTTGCATCCTTAGTTAGGCAGTACAGTTTTACTCTGTGTCTGCAGTTGCAAATGTTTCTACCAGGTCAGAGGTTAATATAGTGCTTGGTATTTATGTGGTATTTTTCTCAGTGTATTGAGGAATGAGTGTACATAACATGAATCTTTTAAAAAATCCAGCATTCTCTGTATTTCCAAGGCTGCAACAATCGTTGTAGTGCTTGCCACTTTTTATTTTTAGTAATGAAATAGGCATAGTTGTGGTAAATGCTATGTCCTCTTGCCAAGATAAATGACAAACAGTGTTCTCATCTTTTTCTCTCTCTCTCTCTTTCTTTTTTTCCTTCTGAGGAGCCATATTTAGCAAATTGTTTGAGCATTACAACTCAAATAAGGTTTTACCTTTTATAGGTATCAGCTCATCTAGTTAGGCATACTATTTTCTGGGGGATTTCAGCTGCTAGAGAATGTTTCAGGCTCTAAACATAACAAAACAAAGACATATTTTCTGCATCTTGAGAATACTGTAACTCTCCAACAATCTTAAAATAATTGTTGCACCTCATATTTTCAAGTAACTGGCAGGAACAGTAATCTTCTACAGCTTAGTACACTCTATTAAAAATGAGTAATATACATATTGATCATAATGCTTCTCTTAGCTGATGAGGCATCTCTTGGGGATGAAACCACAGTACCATATGGCTTTAATGTACTCGATATAGTTCTCCAAATAACCACTATAAATTATATTTCAGAATTATGCTGGACAGCAAAAGAGTTAGTCTTCCAAACTGTCAATAATATATCATGACTGTAGGTAAGACATTGATTATACATAGGATGCAGTATTTAATTAATAGCGAACCAATCAATTTTGTAGCTGTGTTTTGTGACACTTTGAATTACACTAATTTTAACTTTAACATCCCATGATAAAACGGGTGAGTAATGCACCCAGCTAATTGAAACTGATACAGGAAGCAGAATGCACCATTTCTCTAGCAATGTAGCTAATGTAATGCAATACAGTTTCCTCAAAAAAGAATGAGATCCAGCATCTTGCAATTTTAAATGTAAATTTTAAATGGAAACATTCTTCTGAATATGAAAACAGTTTACTGCCCAATTCTGGCAAAGGGTGATGTAATAAATAGCTGAATTTAAATTTAAGGCAAAGCTAAAGGCATGGTTTGGTTTGCCAGGATTATATTATATATTTTTCCCTCAAATGTTTATTTGTCAACAAGTTAAATCATTAACACAAATCAATTTCAATCCCAATCTGGAACAAAATCCACTCCATGAAATACGCAGCATTACCTGTTAAACACTAACAGCAATATTGTCATTTCTGACATTACCAGCTGGCAGAAAACGTGATGGCCTTTTAAAAATCTAAACCTGGAGGGAATAAGTCAGAGACCTAGTCATCAAGTTTAGGATATGTACAGTATCTGGACCCAAAGATCAGTTTCTGGCAACACTGACTGTCCTTCCTCCTGTAAAATGTAAGGAAACTGGATAACATGCAAACATCTTCTTTGCTCTGCCTCATGATTAAAGATACCATGGCATTTTCATAGGGTAGAAGTTAAGCAATTTGATAACATACTGCGGGCCAAAATCCTCTCTCCTTCCACCTTTTTAACAGTCCTCTTTGTGCAAATTTTCAGTATGGCTGGAGCTGATACTGCGTAGATGCTGCATTCCAGAGCTGGCCTGACAACAAAAATTCTGGGTAGGGGATAAAAAAAGAATATAAAGATGGGGCTTATGCAGAAGAATTTTTTTCCTTCCAGGAATGTCATGGAGACCTTTGCAGTTTTTCACAGGAAGTGAAAGAGGCACTGTTTTAGCATAATTGCTAGCCCAAATGACAAAGATAAGAAAAGGTATTTGAAGCTGGGTTTTGAAGGTACGTAGCTACTGCAATATGCAGTCAGCTGTGCTCAGCTTTTCTTTCCAGACTCTTTTTTGTTTAAATAACTATTTGGGGGATCAGAGAGAGAAAGTGCAACTGGTAGAGTTATGTTTCAGACACTACAGAGATTGTCAATCATCAGTTTCTCATAGGTTTAAGAGTCAACTGTGGCTGCTGTCGGGAAGGTGTCCCTCAAAGATTTGCTGAGCTCATCCAGATAACAAGGTCTCCAAGGCCTCAGTAAGTTGGAAGGAAGATCTAATTGCATATAGATTTAAGAAGTAGAACAAGACATGGTCAATTTGGATTCAAGCACGCTGCTGTTGTCTTGACAGGGGGCTTATCACTGTGTCTTGACAGGGATTTTATCTGGAGCTGTAGATGACAGACAAGAAGGACTACGAGTGTCTGCCATAAATGTTTGAGCAGAAAATGATTGTGGGTTTTCCTGTCCCAGTAGGTGACTCCTCTTAGTGGAATTTACAAAGATGCAAGGAATACTACCAAATGCAGGAATTTAAAGGTGAATATCCTGCTTCTGCTTTTCAAATATTTTTACAAGTACACAACCCTTGCATAAGGCCTCTGTGTTAGTGAAGAACTATAAAGTAATATGTGACCATCACTAAACTCAGGTGTAATGGGAAAGTTGTCTTTTTCCCTTCTCATTGCCATCCTGTTGCAGCTTTGTTTTCTACAGTGTATTCAGTGCCATCACAGTGAGGAGTAGAAGCCCTCTAATGGTACTGTCAGTGACTTCATTGTTTCTTTCCGAAGGCTGCCAGTTTCTGGAATATTGAGACCTAAATATTGACAGTCCATTATTATTCTGGAATAAGTTTTGGAATTACACCTTGGGGTGGAGAGGAAAACCTCATCCAGTAAATCCATGAAGGGAATGTAAGTTTTCCCCACCCCCAATACATTTTATACTCCTAACATGATGTAAACCAAACATACATCTATTCCTTTTCTGGCTCCTGCTTATGGCAGCTATTTAAAATATTAGATAATGTTTTAGACATCCATATGTGTGTGTGTGTTGGGTGGTAGAATTGCATTAGAACAGAAATACAATGTTAAAAAGAAATTATCCTCATTCTACACATGGTCACAATCAGTATTCTCCAACTTTGCCCTCTCTAATGTTACAGTACTTGTTGTAGCATGGAATTTAAAGTAAGTTTATAGTGTATAAATGTCATGCATTTGATGCTATGATCTGTGTTAGCTACCCTCATGGATAGTTTACTGCGTCTCCCTCCTGATATAACAAACAGATTGTGGAAGATTTGAGGCATTCAAGACTTGCTTGGCAAACCCCTGGAAAACTGCAAGTTTTACTAGTTTAATGGTGTACAGACCTCTGTCTCCTCACCAAAACCCCAGTATTTTACAACATCCAGGATTCATGAGATCACACATATTTTCCCCAAAGCTGATGAATTACAGGTTACCTCTTTGAGCTGGAGACCAGAAGTGAAGAACAGAACCAGATCCAAATGGCACAAAAGGTAAGAAGTAATAAACATTGGCAGTCATCACTTTTTCATAGGCGTAATGGTCAACTGTGGCTGCTGTCACGAAGATGTGCCTCAAACATTTGCTGAACTCATTCAAGTAACACTTCAAGGTCTCAGCAAGTTGAAGTAGAGATCTAATTGCATAGATGTGAGGAAGCGGAGAAAGAATCAGATTATGTTCACTTTAGTCATTTTGGGTTAAAGCATGCTTTTGTTGCTGCTATATATTCTGTGTTAGTGGGAAGTGCCTGGCTATTTGTGTAAGCCATGCTGTCCTCTGCCATTTGCTGGTTATATCTTAGTTTTACTCATTTCTGTTCACTTTCCTTGCTAGGCCACTTGATTAGTAAGGTTATCGGAATCCCAGTCCTCACAAACCCTGTGTATAGGCCAGTGCTCTTTGTAGCATGCCATGCTGTCCTTGCCTCCCGTCATCCACCGTCCTTCTGGCCTGCATTTCTCTGTTTTCTTTTCATGGCAGCCAGGACAGGGAGGTCAGGGAGATGATGCACCGTAAGTTTTCCCCTAATACGAAGTCAGGAAATGCTTCCGGCTAGGTATTAATCACCATACATAGTCATAGCCAAAGGAATCATCCTTTTCTCACTCAAAGTGCTCCTAAAAAGTTCCTTTCGTCCCACAGTAACAGCAATCTGAAGAACTATTAAGCAGCAAATGCACGCAACCACACACGAAACCAGTCTGAATGATCCCATCCCACAGATGCCTGGTGCGGTCTGGCTCCTCCAAGTCTGGCTGATAGAGCTTACAGTCCAGACTGTCTCTGTGCTTTTGCAGCGAGGAGCACACTTTTAGGACTGATAAAGGATGAGCAAATTAATAATCCATGTATTGCAGTTATATAAAGGACAAATGTACTGAATATAAGTCATCTCAGTAGTATTTGGTATGCAAATCCAAATTGTCTCCCACCTTTTTCTCTTCATATATCTCCTTTTATGCCTGACGTACTTCTCATTGCCTCTTCTACGCAGGAACATCTCCTAATCTAATAAAATCTACTAGTAATGGGTATTATACTTTGCACCAGAAACATAAATGTACTTACTTAACACTTGTGTCATGGGAGTCACTTACCTGCAGTTGTCAGGAGAGTGACAAAACTTATTTGCTTTTCTTGATATTATGACCGTGCTTCAAAGTTTTAGCTGTTCTCTACATTTTCTTCATCTCTCTCTCTCAATTTATTTATATATTTCATAGACTCATCCCAGTGAACATTCTGAGCTACTGGCATTAACAATAATTATCATTACACCAAATTAGGCTGTGAATACACAAAAGCTTTCAGGTATGAACAAAATGGGGCGAAGTTTGAATATGGATTTGCAGAATGGTATAGCACAGGATTTTCCAAAACAAGTGAAGACCAAAAATTTCACCCTAGCTAATCTTTTTTTTCACATCATATTTCAAATTCAGAGAGTATGATTTGTGCCTGTAAATTACAATGAGGCCCTGGGCACCCAGATCTAACTTTGACATCAGCTCTAGTTTGAGCAGGTGATTGGACTACATGAATTCCCTAGGTCGCTTCCAGTCTAAATTACTTTGTGAGTCTAAGAATTACAAGTTGTTCAGTTAGCTTCATGCAATGCAAAGACAGAGACCACCAAATAGATTTTCTCAATACACTATTTGTGAGTAAGAAACAAATCAAAGAAAAGATGTAACATGGGGTTTAAAAAACACATATTAATTTCAACCTGTGATTCCAGCACATTATACTATAATCTCTTTATTTAACACTAGAAAATGCGTGAAATCACCTCTTGAGTAGAACTTTGCAACTCCTTAGAATAATGCTTCCTGAAAGTTGATGGGGAAGAAGAGACAGCAAACACTGTATGCGCTTCAGAATGCCGGGGTATTTGTTGAATTTTAATTATCTAGTACGAAATTTGGCTACACGAACACCATTACTTTTCCAAAAACTGATGAAGGATTTTTAATGACCACTAGGAGCTTGGATTCAAAGATTTGAGGTTCTACAGTCTCAGTCCTGTGCTGTTGGCATCACGCAAGAGCCTTAGTTCAGTAGTAACTCAGACAGACAAGGGCTACCAGTACTATTTCCTTCAGCACATGCACTCAGTTTTCCTTGGAGGATCTCCTATTTAAATTCAGACTTGGCTCAGCACTGCTTAACTTGGGAGGTCTGACTGGCTCATAACACAAAATGATGTGGCTACAAGCCACTGTATTCATTTGGTCTCCATATATTTGGATTCACCTTCTGTTAATCACATATATTTGATTATGATTCATCAGGCGCTTCAAGAACATCATCTGACAGAGAAGTCATTTGAGAGCTTTCTTTACTAATTTGTTGCCTATGAACTCTCTGTCTTCCTCCTCCCAAAAGTCATGAGTATTCTTTAGTGGGTCCTAAACGATTTCAGAGAGCCAGACTGCCTACAGGAAGGGTGTTATATGCACACTTTTTGAAGACTGTGGTGGAGTTGTGCCTGCTGAAATGCTCCCCAAACATCTCCTCTGGTGACATGGCTCTGTTGAATTCTGACATGCATAAATGTCAGTTTCTTATATTAACCAATGAAGCAGGCAACACGCTGTAAATTGTTGCTCATTCCTGTCAAGCATACAAATGTGTTGGCTGCTTGAAATGAGATTTCTGCCTAGCAAGAAAAATATTGAAAATTGGTCCTTCTGTGAGCAATTGCAGGAGGATCCACCTTCTGAAAGTTCCTGCTGAAGAGATGCCTTTTAGGCCCTTGAGCATGTGTGCTCCATTAATGTCTGCACATGCAGAATAGGTTAAGTATACATAGAATTTCCTGGGTGGGCATCTAATAAGATTAGTCTTTAATACATAAGGATTAGTGTGAATTTAGATTTTACCCACCTAAAAAAAAAAAAAAAAA
>VYZV01027798.1:104081-135151 GCA_013401275.1 Pandion haliaetus | reverse complement strand
AATGGAGCTGAGCCGGGAAGGCGGGAGGGGTGGGGGGAAGGTGTTCTGAGGTTTGGGTTTCCTTCCTAATACCCTTGTTTTTGATTTGATTTGTAGTCAGTTAAATTGATTTTGTTTCTTCCCCAAGTTGAGCCTGTCTTTTGCCCGTGACCATAAGTGGGGAGTGATCCCTCCCAGTCCCTGTCTCGACCCACGAGCCTGCCTTTGGATTTTCTCCTCATCCCAACGTGGCCAGGGGAGGGGGTGGGGGGTGAGCGAGCGGCTTTGTGGTGCTTTGTTACCGGCTGAGCTGACCTGAAACCACGACACTGCTGTAACTTAGAGATGTACATATAAAGTCGAGACTACTGGTTGCTTTCAGGTCTCAAAAAAAATATGAAAGTCCCATGTTGTTTTACAGGTATACTTTTCAGAAGTATTGGGGTCCATTGCAAATGGTGATCATGTCATACTTTGTAAAATATACCCATAGTGCAGTTCTACTGAAATGCCCCTCCCAAAGTAAGACAAAATGGCATATATTATTTACATATACAGATACCCAATCTTTATGCATAAATCCGGTGTTTTGGCATAAACATAACTTGGTAGGCAGCTAGATGCTCAGGTACATACTGGATTTTATTTACTTTCTTACATGCCCAGAAAAACATAGTCGTACTTATGCTTTGGAGGTGAATGATGAAATGGGAGCCCTACCTTTCATGCTATTAGTTTTGTTAGCATGAAAAACCACTAAATCAATGAATAAAGTGGCAGATCCTCAGTAATTTACAATTCATCTTAGTGATCCAGGAAAAGGTTCTTGGCTTTTCCTGGTTAATCGTCTGATTTTTTTCAGGTAACAGCATTCCCCTCCAGTACATTTTTTTTTTTTTTTCCTGTTAGCAAGTGATACATATTAATCTAATGTTGCTTCCTAGGTATTATACTTACTTAATATAGTCCTATTTTCTGTGGAACACCCTCTTCTTATTGGTCATCAATGCTTGAAAATGCATTATTAAAACAAATATAATAAAGATTATTTAAATGTAAAAAAGAAAATTAAAAAAATCTATGGCTGAACCTAAGTTTCCCTAAAACCTGAGGGACCTAGCAGACCACTGTAATTTCAGGGCCTTAAAGGAAATTAAATTCTGTTGTAAAACTGTAGTTGTTGCCACCCAAAATACAGGAACTCCTCACAGCACACAGGAAAGGCTCACTCAAGACAACTGGAAGCAGTAAAAATTCTCCCAGCTGCTGTTTTTTGATTGTTTGTATGTCTGTGAGAGACATGAGGAAAAGATGAAATAATCTGATGTAGGAGCTGGTGCAGGGACAGGAGACACAGCTTAGTCTAACATGGATAACGTGTCCCAGAGGAAACAGCTGGTAGGAGAGAGCATTTTGGCTAGCAGAGGTTGGGAAAAGTGAGCAAGAAATTTGTCTCGTCATTTGATTTCACTTGTGCCCAGGAAGAGAGCACCTTATAAATTTCTGTAAATAAATAAGGCAGCATCAGAGAACTCTCCCACCACTTTCCCTTCCTAATGGAAACAGCCTGCAAGACTTACTTTTTGCTCGTTGTTCAAGTGAAAAATGGGCAATGTTTTTCTTACAGTTTTGCATATAGTACGTAGTACGTTTGCTATACTTCACTTTTCCTGTAGTGTAAGGGATTTCTATCATAAACTCAGGATTGCTGTGAAAGTAAATCTTACGCCAGGCAGACATTTCCTGTTGAAAGATGAAACCTTACATTATAGCAGTGCTTTTACTGTTCTGACCTGAAAATAAGTTGCTCAGAGCATAGCTTAACCTTTTCTGATTAGGAGAAGGGGGAAAGACAGCACATACTTTGTGCTACAGTGGCAAAAATCTTATATTTTTCTTTAAAACTTCCGAAGACTTACAGAAGTTTCCATATACCATTTGTGATGCCCAATGGCCACTTTTATTTTTTGTAAAAATTCCTGTTTCCTTTGAATAAAGTCAGCTTTTTCAGAATGCCGGCACCTGAAATGAGGTGCAGCACTAGTAAACGATTATTTGTTGTTCACCATCATTATATTACAAATTTTATGAGGGTTTAAAAATTTATTCTTAGGCATTTGAAAATGACTTGGAGAAACTGGAATGGATAGGACTTAATTTTAAACTCAGAGCTGGTCTTGGGCTGCAGTTTCTATCAATTTAATTGCAAGATTTATCTATAGATGATACCTGCAGACTATTCCTCAGACGTAATGAAATAAGAAAAAATAAGAATAATCTCATCTTTGCTTTCTCTTTCACTGCTAGTTGGTACAGAAGGCTCACTGTGAATATATTATTTTATAGCAGTGCTGTTCTGTTTAGTAGGAAAAGGAAAGCTATTTAAAAATAGGTATTTTTCCAGGACAATGAAAATAAATGTTTCCTCTATATTGTCTGTTGATTTAGGGGCAATTCAAATACTTTAAAATTTGGCTGAAATCTCGTTTGGCTGCAATTTATGTGAGGATTCCTTAAGAGAATTGTCTGTGCTATGTGGACCTGCATACATGTATTGCCATTTTAATCTGCCATATTTTGGCCTTCAGAGAAAAAAATGTGATACCTCATGAAGGTTCCCAGTAACTTGTATTTTGTAGTCTAGGTAAGAACCCAATCCTTGGGAGTGTAAACCAACCAACTTAGCTTACATGGGACACCAGGAAAGGTTCTCTGGAAATAAAATGATGTTGGGATATTTGTGGGGTTTGGGTTTTTTCAAGAAAGCCAAAATTTTATGTGGAAATAAGACACTGAGTGCTAATATTCTTTTATGCGAAACGCCTGTTTTTATGCATAAATAATGGGAAATATCATAAATGCTTGGCAATGTTAGTCCTCAGAGGTAACTCTATGCAACTTCATAACTTGTTTTGGACAATGCAGGTTAGCTGTGAATTAAAAGGGAATGGTGGTAGGAGTGGGAATATAATGTACAAACAAATTATTTTAGTTCCACATTTTTTCATGTCCTATATGATAATGGGTCACAATGAAAAGCAGGATGAGATGTGCCTTCAGAAGCAATGGGTAGACTTCTTCAAAGCATCTCTGGTTTCACAGATACATCCCCATTCAGAAACTGCACTAATTTTACAGGACATAACAAATATTTAGTGATTTAAACCAGCAATATATTTATATGTGTATATGACAGGCGTGGGAACTGGTTAATTGGTTAATCAGGGAGCATGCTCATATATGAAAACAATGTTTTCTTCCTGTAAAACTTCAGCAAATATGATGAAGTTTCCATACTGGCTGTCTGGAAGAAAGAATATAAAAGAGAAATTGTTTCACTGGCTTAGATCCTACATATGGACAATTTCTTTGTAATCCTCCTTGAGAAACAACATGGGTCCAGATTATTTATTTCTTCATAGATGAACCTGAAAGAAGTGCAGTCCAAAAAGGCATAGTCCTCTAAAGTCTGTTCTCTCACAATTTGAATGAGAGCACTGAGCTTTCATGAATCCTGAGAAGCATGACTGGGAGTAGAATAAAGTAAAATATAATGAAGTTCTTTTTTGTGTATGGGAAAGTTTGCACAACAGAGAACATAACCTGAAAGATATCCTTAAAAATGAAAGGAATTTATGTATGGTTTGCAGTATTCTGTACAAAGAAATCATATTGGGAAAAAGCCTGAGAGAATGCCTGTAAGTATTTTTGATTGAAGATATATTTTAATTTGTTTAACTTGAATTATACTAAAAACATTCTTAGATATTATGTCTCATTAAGGTAACTGAATTTGAAATTTAATCACTGTGAAACTTGGAAGCAGAAAATATAGTAAGACTACATGACTGCAACTCTAAAAATGTATTTTAAGTTTTGTGTATAAAAATATATTTCATATAATCTTAGAAATGTGTCCTGCAAATGTTCAAGACACTGAGATTACTGTAATTTTAGGAACTTCACATCAGAAGGGTCCTTCAGCATTAATTAACGCAACTTGTCATAATTACGTGGATAAACACTTCAAAAACACTTTGTGAGAGTGGCAAAAAAAGTCTTGCCCTCTATCACTGCTTTTTGGACATGCCAAAATATTAGCATGACACTTGAACAGTCCTGCAGTCTGCTTGGTCAAATTGCTGATGTATAAAAGAAATAACCTGAGGGGGATTTAATGGAATGACTAGTGTTCCCATGTGTTTATTTGATTTACTTTTAATAACTCAGCACATAAATCATTCAGACCCAGCTGCTCAGATTTAATATTGAGAAACAGTAGCAACTCTAAGGTTTTTTCTTTTTTTTCACTTAAGCAAATGTTCCTGAACACATATTCTGAGTTTACATTACTTCCTCACTCAGTGATTCTTCAGCAATACTTTAAATTATAAATAAAAATTAGACTATCTAGTACTATCTACTCTGAATAGTCATGATTTAAAATGTAATTGTATTCCAAAGGGTAACCTGGAACAAATATGAAATATCTATATTTTTAAGCGTGTTTTAATTTTGGTTTATCTTTTATAAGTAAAAGGAGTGTTTTAAGAAATTTTTTACCACCTCTCAAAAAGGTCCATCTCCTTTCCCACTTCCTCTTCCCCTTTCTTTCTTAGCTCTTTCCCTTCCCTTTTCCATTCCCCTTCCTCCTTATGCTTAACCCTGCAATTTTGGTTGGTTGGTTGGTGTGGTGGGTTGACCCTGGCTAGATGACGTGCCCACGAAAGCCGCTCCATCACTCCGCCTCTCAGCTGGACAGGGGAGAGAAAATATAACAAAAGGCTCATGGGTCAAGATAAGGATAGGGAGAGATCACTCACCAGTTACTGTCACTGATAAAACAACTTGGGGAAATTTGTTTAATTTATTACCAATCCAATCAGAGTACAGTAAAGAGAAAACAAAAACAAATCTTAAAACACCTTCCCCCCACCCCTCCCTTCTTCCTGGGCTTTACTCCCAAATTCTCTACCTCCTCCCCCCCAGCAGCACAGGGCGATGGGGAATGGGGATGGGGTCAGTTCATCACATGCTGTCTCTGCCACTCCTTCCTCCTCAGGAGAAGGACTTCTCACACTCTTCCCCTGCTCCAGCATGGGGTTCCTCCCATGGGGGACAGTCCTCCACGAACTTCTCTAATGTGAGTCCTTCCCACAGGCTGCAGTTCTTCACAAACTGCTCCAGCGTGGGTCCTTTCCATGGCGTGAAGTCCTTCAGGCACAGACTGCTCCAGCGTGGGTCCCCCACGGGGTCACAAGTCCTGCCAGAAAACCTGTGCCAGTGTGGGCTCCTCTCTCCACAGAGCCACAGGTCCTGCCAGAAACCTGCTCCAGTGTGGTCTTCCCACGGGGTCACAGCCTCCTTCAGGCTCCCACCTGCTCCGGTGTGGGGTCCTCCACGGGCTGCAGGTGGATATCTGCTCCACCGTGGACATCCCTGAGCTGCCGGGGGACAGCCTGCCTCACCATGGTCTTCCCCACGGGCTGCAGGGGAATCTTTGCTCTGGTGCCTGGAGCACCTCCTCCCCCTCCTTCTTCACCGACCTTGGGGTCTGCAGGGTTGTTTCTCTCACATATTTTCATGCGTCTCTTCAGCTGCAGTTGCGCACATTTTCTTTCCTCTTCTGAAATCTGTTATCCCAGAAGCACTACTACCATCACTGATAGGTTCAGCCTTGGCCAGCGGTGGGTCCGTCTTGGAGTCGCCTGGCATTGGCTGTATCGGACACAGGGGAAGCTTCTAGCAGCTTCTCACAGAAGCCACCCCTGTAGCCTCCCACTACCAAAACCTTGCCACGCAAACCCAATACAGTTGGTTTGTATTATCTTCTCTCCGGAAAGGAGGGAAAGAGAGGACATTGCTTTTGTGTTTTGGTTTCGTGGTGGTTTTTTTTTTCCTAGGGTGATTCAGAGTAACTTTTTTTCTGATCCTGTGTGAGTGTTGGGATTTTTTTTTTAGATAAGGAGTCCAAGTTATGTATTCTTCTGTTGTATCTTAATTATGCTTTGGAATTGCTACAGTTGCTGTATGATGAACTATCGGGAAAGATAGTTTCCAGACTGAGGTGACAGAAAGAAAAATGCATTAAGTAGAAAAACTGCATATAGCTACGAGAAACAAAAAACTGGTCGATTCTACTTTTTTGATAGAGCAGATCTGTGGTTTAAATAGAAGGTCAGTCATTTTTACAGTTTATCAAAGAGTATCCACAATCAAACCTGGTATTTTGTGAAATTTTCTTGATGTGTGTCGCGGTTTCAGCCCAGCTGGTAACAAAGCACCACACAGCTGCTCACTCACTCCCCACCCCCTCCCCTGGCCACGTTGGGATGAGGAGAAAATCCAAAGGCAGGCTGGTGGGTCGAGACGAGGACTGGGAGGGATCACTCCCCACTTATGGTCACGGGCAAAAGACAGGCTCAACTTGGGGAAGAAACAAAATCCATTTCATTTACTACAAATCAAAACGGAAACAAAACACAAGGGTATTAGGAAGGAAACCCAAACCTCAGAACACCTTCCCCCCACCCCTCCCGCCTTCCCAGCTCAGCTCCATTCCCGGTTCTTTCTCCCTACTCCCCGCCAGCGGCACAGGAGANGCGCGGGTCCTCTCCGCAGGCTTCAGTTCTTCCTGAACTTCCCTGGCACGGGTCCTTTCCGCGGGCTGCTCTCCAGTCCCACACTGCTCCACCGCGGTTTTTACCATGGGGTTACGGCCATCTTCGGGAGCCTCCACTCCACCATGGACCTCTCTGGGCTGCAGGGGGACAGCCTGCCATCTCACCACGGGCTGCAGAGCCATCAGCCTCCTCAGGCGCCCCTCCTCCCCCTCCTTCTTCACTGACCTCAGTATCGGCAGAGGTGTTCCTCTCACATTCCAATCCCACTACCCACTGCCGGTTCCCCTTCTTAAATCTGTTCTCCCAGAGGTGCTCCCACCATCACTGATGGGATGGGCCTGGGCCAGAGGCGGGTCCGACTTCGAGCTGGGGAAACTTCCAGCAGCTTCTCACAGGAGCCAGCCCTGCGGCCCCCTCCCCTGCTATCAAGAAAAAAACCCCTGCGCCACACAAACCCATAACAATGTGTCATGACATATTTGTTAAAGAGAGATGCAGTATAAAGAAGCAATATGTATGAAAATGGGACTTGGTCATATGTGAAGTTGTACAAAGTGAACTAGCATCAGGTTTTTCTAACATCCCAAAAGGTCACAGAGCAAGGCTGTTTTCTAAAAGCCTTCCTTGCCTCCTGAAAATATTACCGTGCCTTGGACAAATCCATTCAGTTGTATTTCTGCCATTAAGAACAAACCAGGAAAGAGCTTCTAGTCCCAGAGTCATGGAGCATTGACTCCTTGCATCCACACTGCTTTAGGTTTAAAATCCTCTATTCCACATTTGTCTTGAAGAGAGCTGGCTGGGAGATTCCAAAGTGGAGCCAGGGAGCGAACTAAAAATTATGTGGACAATCAGAAAGTTCAAGACTCAAATGAGACTTCTGGTCCTCTTTTCTTGAGCAGTAAAGGTAAATATAATGATTTGTTAAGCAGTAAAGGTATGTGTTTGATTCCTAGGCAAAGATGCCAGAGGAGACTGGGATGAAAAAGCGGTCTGTCTGGCATGATTCACCATCCCAAGTGGCCAAGGAAAAATGTGGATCCCTCTAAATGTATAGTTGACACCCTCTACAAAGTGAGACTCAAGTTTAACTTTCTCTGGGTGTGTACTATTTTTAGCTTAAATTAAATTAGTCCATCTGCTGGTTTTACTAGGATTTTAAAAAAGAGCCTTTCTAAAAAAAAAAGAAGTGCTGTTTTCTTTTTTATTGTGAGCATACATTCATCGAGTCTTCATTTTTTCTTATTTTAAACTAAAACTAATTACATACCTTTTCCATATATAAAAGAAACATATGCATTTTATTATATTTTCATGTGGATGAGGCATTCTTTCTTCACAATATACTAAGGGGTGAAAAAAGAGAGCAGTGGATGCTGTTTAGAGCTGCAGCCATCTTTATGAATACCTATTTATTAATTTCCTTTCCTTCTTTTCTCCAGGGAACCTTGAAGGTGGCCAGGGTCACTACAGCAGACTGAAAACTGATTTGAAGCCTCAGAGGAGGTAATAATACTTTCTCATTCCTCCCTTGTTTAATCTTGACAAACTAGCTGTAACTCTCTGCGGCTTAGTGACATGCAATCTGGCATGGTAGGACAAACCAAGTTTACAGTGTATCCTTAAACTTCATTAAGGGTCTTCCATATGACTAGAAAGATTTTTGTTTGGATCTGAGCTGCGGTAAAATCTGGGTCGTTGGGTTAATGGACAATAAGAAACAATTAATCTATAAATCCATTAAGTGATGATAAAGATGTGGAATAGATTTTTAAGTCTATAATGATTTAGAGGATGCTGCTTTCCCTTTTTGTCTCTTGTTAAGGTAGAATATACTTTGCTCGTTCCAGTTTAGGAGACATTTTACCTCCCTAAATAACTAGTGATGCTTTCACTTGCCCAAGTTACATATTTTCTTCTTAGCTGACTGTGTAAATCCTTTAGCTGCATGGTGAGTATTTGTGAGCATAAGCAGTAAACCTCCCTCTGAAAGTGAGCGACCAATTTTATGAGTGTTGAATGGGTAAGCAAACCAATAATGTTTCTCTTCCACTTCACATGAGTGAACAGAGGTTTTGCATTCAAGACTTTTTAATCATATCACTGTCATACTGTGCCCTTTATCTAGAACTAAATATCAGCCAAAGTTTACTTGAAAATGAGCCTAAGTTTTGCTCAAATAAGCTAATGAACCTTTGTGAACTTTCAAGACTGGGCTGAATTTCAACTTTGGAACAATACTTGAAGCCAGGTGAGTTTTACTGTAAATATTTCCAGCGTGGTTCCAGCAACAATCTGATCTTGTTTAACTAGTTTAACTAAATGCTTGTGTAACATTGAGGCCTGGATGACAGACTTTTTTTATAACAAAAAATTGGAAAGTATAAGCAGTGATAATAAGCTACTGTTGAAACCATGTTCTAAATTTCTAAATGTGCAGACTAAGATAGTGTTACATATAAATATTCTGTTTCTTCACCTATACATCTTCATATATAGATACCAATAGGAAGCAAATGCCCTAAAAATTTAAAGGACTCCTCAAATTTAGTAGAATGCTAACAAAAATACTGAATACGCTCTCTGTATGTATATAGATTTGTCAAATCTAAGACAAAATGGATGTTACTAGTTACACCTTCTCAATCAAGTATTGCTGATCTCAGTGGCTATAAAACCTTTTGCAAAGGGTTTGGACTTAAACATAGCTCCTTACAGAAAGGAAAGAGAATAAATGGGGGGATTCAGTGAGAGAACTAGAGGTTGAAGAGACTAAACAGCACCTCACAACCAATAGCAAATTGCATAGTTCTGGTAAATAGACAAGAGTATAGAAATCTGCATTCATCCATAAATCCCCCTTTGCCTCTTCCCCCCTACCCCAAAACCCAGTCCAAAACATTACTTGGTCTTATAAGCAGATGGAGCTAGCACAGAGATGCCTTCACACAGAAATGCAATTGCTTCAAGATGGACCACAGTGGTTGATAAAAATAAATAATGAATAAACAATAGTATATGCTGTGCTCTTGACTAGTCTAAGACATAGGGATTTATAGAGAGATCACCCACTATTTTTCTGAAAAGTATTTGAAATCTGTTCCAAATAGTCAAAATGTAGCAAATACACATAACCAATTCCCTAATTTAAGATCTGTGATTGTATAGGCAAAAGACCAGATCAGTATACGTGCTGTGGGTGAATGTCGCTCAGATAAGTACACTTACACTGAGGCAGAACTGGTGTGACTAGATGAAGAAATAGGCAGTTAGCAGAGTAAGGCAAACATCCACCTGGAGCTTTTACTAGGTGGTGGTATTGTAGTATTCCAAGGGTNAGAATGCTAACAAAAATACTGAATACGCTCTCTGTATGTATATAGATTTGTCAAATCTAAGACAAAATGGATGTTACTAGTTACACCTTCTCAATCAAGTATTGCTGATCTCAGTGGCTATAAAACCTTTTGCAAAGGGTTTGGACTTAAACATAGCTCCTTACAGAAAGGAAAGAGAATAAATGGGGGGATTCAGTGAGAGAACTAGAGGTTGAAGAGACTAAACAGCACCTCACAACCAATAGCAAATTGCATAGTTCTGGTAAATAGACAAGAGTATAGAAATCTGCATTCATCCATAAATCCCCCTTTGCCTCTTCCCCCCTACCCCAAAACCCAGTCCAAAACATTACTTGGTCTTATAAGCAGATGGAGCTAGCACAGAGATGCCTTCACACAGAAATGCAATTGCTTCAAGATGGACCACAGTGGTTGATAAAAATAAATAATGAATAAACAATAGTATATGCTGTGCTCTTGACTAGTCTAAGACATAGGGATTTATAGAGAGATCACCCACTATTTTTCTGAAAAGTATTTGAAATCTGTTCCAAATAGTCAAAATGTAGCAAATACACATAACCAATTCCCTAATTTAAGATCTGTGATTGTATAGGCAAAAGACCAGATCAGTATACGTGCTGTGGGTGAATGTCGCTCAGATAAGTACACTTACACTGAGGCAGAACTGGTGTGACTAGATGAAGAAATAGGCAGTTAGCAGAGTAAGGCAAACATCCACCTGGAGCTTTTACTAGGTGGTGGTATTGTAGTATTCCAAGGGTTAATGTTTTGTAAGCTTCTTTTAATTGGAAGTAAAGATTGTGTAAAAGTTTTCTTTTTATAGCATTAATCTGTAGATTAATGTTTCCTGTGTTTTAATGACATGTTCCCCAGCAACAGATGAGTGATATAAAAATATTTAATTAGAGTCAGTCATAGCCTGCTGGCAAGCAATGACCTTACCTTCAACTCAACGTGCTGGTTAAAGAACTTGCTTTTGTTCTTTAACATAAGTTTCAAGCCTAAAAGGCATAAAGTGTATTTTTTTGCATATCCCGCTGAATGTTGACCGTAATAACAATACAGTAATATCTGTTTCTTTAAGCAACTTTCTTTATTTCCTGGTTGGAATTTACCAAGGGGTGGGGGGATGCGTGTGTGTGTGAAAAGGGAGATAGAGACACAAAGAGGGCTAAAAGTTCAGCAGATTTTCTGAGTTTCTGACTGCAGCTTCTGTTTTGTTGCCTGTACCTAAACCAGAACATTAGCTAGTCTAGGCTGATTTTAATGTAACCACTGCACTTAAGCAAGGCTTCCACTCACCACTGACTATTCCCTAAGGCATATATTAGTTCAGGCATGTATTCTACAAATTATACAGAGGCCCTGACACTATGTTCCAGTATATCATCTAGATGTGTATGAGCTTTAATCTATCTCTGTTGTACAATGGAAGTTAGGTTTTTTGCTCCTCTTACCTTTGCTCCTGTTTTCTATGAAAGCTTCCTCTCATTCTGCAGTACAGAAGGGAGGAAAATCTGTCTACCATTATATGCTGATACAATTAAATGCACTAGCTGGCTAGCATTTACATGGCTTGGCTGCAAGTCAGGAAGGTACCCATAAAAAAAAAAAAAAATCTGTGCGTGCGTGCATTCATGAATGCATATGTATAAAAAATAACTGGGACATGCCAATTATTTTTCTCCTGGTTTTAAAATGGATTCCACTCTCTTATCACTGCCAAAATAAAGCAAAATAAACCAAGTGTTTCTTTCGATACATCTTGCAGTCTTTATCAGCTCAATAAACATACACGGGAAAACCAAAGAGAAACTATTGGTGTTCTTTAGCAGAGAGAGTGAAACAAAACCAGACATTCTGGGAGTTTATGAGAGCACGTAAAAAGATCATTTCCTGAAAAAGTCCCTAGCTATAACTGGAAGATCAAAATGTCCTGATTGGGAGATTGTGTTAGTCACAAAATGTGATATACACGTTGCATTTTGGAACTGTCGTCTACTTAACACTTACTGTTGCTGGACTGGGAAAAAATAACACATATGTTGCTACCTTATTGAATCTAGTAATAATAACAAAAAGCATAGAGGAGATGGAGGGCAGAAGAAAGCAGATGCTAGAAGGAGCCAGCATTGTGCTGAGAGGACACGCTGCAGTGTGAGTGAAATTCCCTTCCAGTAACCTCTGGATCAACTTAGCCCCACTACCTGTGAACGGCTGGCTCACTGACGGAAAAATAAGCCATGCAACGTTCTACTTACATAAAGAATAAAACCAGCTCAGCCCCGTCGGTACATACTGTTTTGCTCTACTGCCCAGATGCATCAGATGCTTTTATTTTCCAGTTACTAAACTTGGAAACAAGGTCTGGTACAGCTCCCAGGTTATTTGCCAGGCCTGTCACAACTATCTTGCAGATGCTCAAGATGCAGTTATGTATTTCAGTGTATATATGATTAACCCAGGTATAATATCATCTCCTCAGCACACATGGAAATACTAAGTGTACAATAATGAGTAGGACAGGTAGAAAATTATATATCAAAGCTGGTGGGTTGTTTTTTTTTTAATGTAAAACTGTGCATTTCATGTTTTACTTGCAAATTCAATTATCTATGGAAAGAAACCCAAAGGAACCCCAAAGAAAAATATGTCTGGAAGTGTGGATATGATGACTAGAGAAAACTACACTGGATGTTTCATCCAACCCTAGTCCCCTGAGGGCCAAGGCCCATCCATCTCTCATGAAGCACCGGGTGGTTCAACAAGAGAAGGGATTGTAAGGCATCAAAAGACAGGTTGCTTGGTCAAGGACCCTAATCTAGAGAGGATAATGGAGTGATAAGGCATCTGTACCACTGCAGTAGTATTTTTTCAGTTTAACATTTTTTTCAACAAATTTCATGCTTCTGATTTTTAATGAAACCAAAAGTTTGGCTAAGAAACATGGATAGAAACATCTTACTTTTATAAAAAAATTCTCAGAAAAAAAAAAATTCCTGACATAATAATAAGCAACAAAGCAGAACTTAATATGTGTAACAGTTTTAACTGGAAATACTGTTATTTCCGCTCTGGTGCATATGAATGTGATGAATTCATACTGTGAGGAAGAGAGAAACTAGAGGGAATATGGGAGCTGCCACACTAAATCAGACCCAAAGTCTCTCATCTACAGCTGTTGGTGTTTGGTGGTAGTCCACAAAGAAATGTGTAATACTAAGTAAGCAAAAGAATCATGAGCTACATCAAGTGTGATGCTGATAAAAGCTGAACGTTTTTAACATTAATTTCAACTCTGTACTTTTGACATTCATGTATCTTGCATAACTTTTTCTTTCAAGTTTTATCTCCACAGCTTCCTGTGGCATTAATGTCTGTAATTACATCTTGATGGTGGAAATATTTTTTTGTTTGGTTTTCCCTAATTTATTTATGTCAGTTACTGTCTCAAATTTATCATACTTGTATTGGTGTTTGATATCATGCATCACTGTTTTGTGTGACAGTTTCTCTGGGGTCCTGTCCGTCTTGGATGCCATTTCCTAAATCTTTCTCTGCGTCTCTTTGCAAGCAGGGTGATAAAATCTTCCCTTCTTTATGAAGAAGAGAGAAAGGGTGAGAGTGAGAGAGTAAGAAGAGAGTACAACTCGGCCAAATGCACTCTATGCTCTTGGGACGTAAAGGGCAACTTGTAAGACTGCCAGCACTAAAGGAAGCAGCAGTCTTCCTCAGCCAGCCCTGGTAAAAGCATCCTTGTCCCGTCTTGCTCTGCCTTCAGGCTGGGTTTGACTTCCCATTTTTATTTGGAAGACAGAAATGTCCTAAATCACAGAAGCCTTGAAAATTATTTTGTCAGAGATGCGTGCATGCATACTGCTTTTTTGCTTGTAATTTTGAGAGGACAGTAGAAGTGCTGATGTTTTATCCTTGTGTAATCTCAATCTTACATTTAAGGAGGACCCCAACATTAAGGAGCAGAACACAGGTTACAAAAGATTGGTCTTAATGTAAAAAACATCTTGAGAAATGTTCTTAGTGATCTATTGCTCACTCACAGTTACTCAAAGTGCAATTCTAAATAGCAGAGTATGTCTTCTTTTCTTTTCTTGTTTTCAGTACTGTACATTTTCACTTTCATGGCTTGTTTCCGTTAACTCAACTGAGATGCTCATTAATCTGGTATTCCTATTATCAGTATACTTTGAAAGAGACCAGATTTCCACCAGAAATCCTGACATATATGTAAATCTTCTCCCACTTAGGAAAAGAAAAAAAGAAAAAAAAAAAATCCCCAAAATGCTTTGGTGTCTATAGGTCAACCACATGTTCTATAAAACAAGGTTTTGTAGTTGAGACAAATGAAAAACATCTTCATTAATCCATGTAAAAGATAGTGGATTTTTTAATCAATGTCCTTTTGAATCAGGTCTATGACTTAATGCCTTTCTTCAAATTTTAGCACCAAGGAAGACAGTATATCTCTGTGCTAATTAAGGATTGGCTGCAGACTAATTCAGAGATGATTTATCTTCATCACTGAAATGTCCACCTCTGCTTGCAGCATAATACCTTCTGTGGGAAGAGGGTAGAAAAAGCTGCTTAATACTGGATCTCCTGCTCCAATATTATTTCAGAGTTTCTTCATTGTAGAAGGTACAGAATAAGAGTTAGGTTTGTGGGCCTCTGGGAGGATATTACAGATATGCCCTTCACTTCCCAGTTATCCTCCAGAGCCCGTACTGCTCCCTCTCTACCAGCCCCCGTGGGACACCGGGGTCAGGGTAGCTGTGGTGATGGCATTGTCACAAAGCACCTGTCTATTTGCTCCTGAGCATAAGCTGCTCCCCAAGTCCTGGTGGTAGTGTCTTGGGTACTGGTAGTGGATTTGCTCCAGTTTACTGCCAGAGGTGCAGATACAGTCAGCAAAGATTGGTTTTGATGTGCTTCCTTGTGAGTAATTTTGTAAAAGCTTTGTAACGGTTTAAATATAGTAGGGATTTTTTTAAGCAGCATAATATGGGACTACATTCAGTTTAGGGTCCTCACATCTTTGTGTGGGAGATTGTTTTCCATGCCGCATACAAATGCTAGCAGTTGACAAAAGAAGTCCCATTCTCCATAAAGCCTGACCCATAAACTTGCAAGGTGGCTTTCTGGTAGAAGAAGGGTGTCCTTGGCTCAGCAGGATGTTGCTGAGATATTGCAATAGTGTTGGTGTCTGATAGTTTTGGTATTGTTTGGTAGAGTGTGTATTTAGAATACAGTCCAGGGGGAAAATAATAACTCCACATGCTACACTGTGCCTGTGCCAATGCTTATAGTGTAAATTACTCTTAGGCAAAGTGCCCACACCTTTGCTCTACGCACACAATGAAGAAGAAAGTTAAAATCAAGTCATAGCTTTATCTATGCTCTGTCCCTTAATCCTCAGGAGAATTTGCCAACTTAGGATCTATTTCATCTGTAGCTGTATATTTAAGGGCCTTTAGCATGGGTGATAAGGGGCTTGTAGGAATCTTTGCATGCCGGAACACATATAGGACCTGCAACATTGAGGTATTGTGGAAAGAATAATGTTGTGATACTTTGAAAAATAGCCAGTATTTTCTGCACATACTGAATTCCTTTATGTTTTCAAATGTCAAAAGTAATTTTTAAATTATATTATGATAGTCAATATTTTTGTAATTGTTTTCCAAATAATTGTGCATTTCGTTATTTTAAAATTGAATAATTTTGGCTTGTCATAGTTAGTGACAAGCCCATTTAAAATAATTAAAATTAAAATTTGTAAAACAAGTCCTGAATTTATTGAACCTTATTTTTTGATCTACTTCCGTCTTTGTTCAGAGTGTAGCACACTTACAATTAACACTTGACACCTGCACAGTGCATATGCCCATATGATTATAGCTTTGGTACACTTACCATAGAGATAGATATAAAGACATGCACACAGTGTTAGTATTCAAAATGTCTTCTAGGTAATATGCACTTCCGGGTAGGTAATTCCTAAAGAAAATTATGCCATCATCATACTAGAAGGGTATTAAAATACTGCCATTCACTATCAACAAAGAATGCATTCAAGCCAGATGCTTTTACTGGACGAAGATCTTTTAAAAACGAAATGGTTGAGATGGAGTAGTTTCTTTTTGGGGGGAACTTCTCATTTTCCATTAAGTGATTGGAAAGTAAAGACTATTATTATTACTGCTTTTATTTTATTCCCCTGCAATGACTGGGAGTCAGGAACCCCATCTGCAGCGATGCGAGTGTTGAAATTGCAAGTGGTGTTTACGGTCAGAGCTTCTTTCATTAGAGCCCTCCAACATGAAGGGGCAGCCAGTCCGGTTGGCTGATGTACTGAAAACTGAGCATCATCAAAACTATTAAAAATCCTCTTCAGTCAGCCCAGCAGCTCTATATTCCCGCTTCCTCCACACCCCAAATTTCCCTCTCTTTTTCCGGGACATCAGAAACCAGTCTGTCAGCAGCACAGCCCAGCCACATCTGCACATAAAAACTATTCAAATTAATAATAAAACACACCTCAGTTGAGGTTGTCTCCCTAGTATAGCATTTTCTAGCACTGTGTTTCTCTTTAGCAGCTCATTTGACACTGGACGCCTGACCTCTGCTACCATAATAGCTGTTAATGGAAACTTCACCTCATGCAACGATAAGATGGATTTTTGGCAGCTGTGAGAGATTATGACGAGTAAGAACAATCTTAGCTGGAATCAGAAGAAAAGAAAGCATCTGTACCTTGAGAAACACTCAGCTGGTTTTCATTACACACCAAGCCTATATTTATTACAAAGACTAGCCAAAAGACAGAAATTGATAGGTCTCTGCACTTGGAGCAAAGAGGCTAGTGTTGGCTTGATAAATTCTTCCTTTACTCTTGGTTGTATGAGTGCAAGTGACCAGAGCTGTTCAAAACTACTGGGGGTCTGTCTCCAGACCATTGTCCAAGACTGTTCTTCATCATGTTTTTCTTTCAGTGTTTCTCCCTCGTCTCTAGCTGTCTTTCCCTTCTAAAATGGAAAGGAAAGGTGAGGCAAAACGAGGGGAAAAACATTACTTGATTCTTTTTACAGCAATTTTACTACATCAGACATCAAATAAATTAATCATTTATTTACAGTTTTTATCACTAGAAACCTTTTTCCTAAGCATGTGTAAATGGTGAGAAACATCTCAGGCCACAGAGAAGAACAATTAAAATTCAGAGTTTGAAAACTCAGTCATTAAAAGTGAAAACCAGAAAACCCCTGTTGAAAAGAGCCTTCAGTAAAAAAATGAGGAAAAACGTCAATGAGAATGGCAAAAAAAGTTATTTTATTTTCTGTCTTCTATCCAAGCCTGGGAAACACCAGAGATCAAGCTGAGCTGTCACTAAAGATTAGGAGACAACAGCTACCAACCACAAAATGTTTGGTTGTGTCACTAAAGGCACTGTAAAGGGAGCCAAGTGAGTCAAGTAAACAGAATGCTGTGGCAGAAAACTTTGATTTAGTTATAACTTGGTAAACATGGGAATATACTGCTGTAAACAAGTGTGGAGTTTGGCCATAGGTCCTTTACATCTGAAGTGAAAACTAAATTGCACAAGGCAGATTGGAAGGCCCTTCACAATCTTTTTTTCCCCTGAAATTAACTTGTGAATTAAAAGAGCGGGAGACACGAGTTGTCTTTTTAGCCCTTCCAAAAAGGATGGGAGTTGGGAGAATGTTTTAGAGGCTTCTGCTGTACTTGTTTGGTCTGTTGCAGCTACTCCTGGAGAGGCTTGTTCCTTTGAGGCAGTAAGAGACATTGTAGTAGTCTTTTCTACACGTCTTCAATAACCTGTAAAGAAAGCATGGCACACAACATGCCTGCCACCAGTACAGCCCTCTCTTTTTTTGACTGTCTGCTGAGGTTTTTGAACTGTACGCTCTACTATGATGGAGTTTAAATGTTTAGAAATCAATGTTGCTATCATTACTAGAGGTGCCAAAATTAAATTCAAAAGTTCAGTAGTGATTTAAAACCAGCATGCTCTTCATGTGCCAAATGATGGTGAGTTAGATATAGAATGTTGTCCATAGGAAACAATGCAGTGGATGTAAGCAGGATATAAGGTGGTGGCCACCTGGGATAGAATTTTGTCTTCTACAACTGCAGTTGAGTTCCTCTCTCCTTTTTAGGCATGTTTATGTACAGGGAGTATTAACACCTGAGCTGAATTTATTCCACCTGTCTTCTACCTGCTTAATGCCGTGACCAGCTACCAAAGTTGAGAAATGTAGCCTTGTGCTCATGTACAAAAATTTAAACCTGAAAACTTTATTTGATGAATGGACCTATGCTAAAAATATTGCAAATCACCGAACCTGATTTAATAGACTATTTTAGTCGTGCTCCACAAAGGTTTTTGTGTAACATGAACACTGAGTGCAGTAAAAGGGGACTCCAAATAGGCAGTTTTCAAATCAGTGTGATGGTTTTCCTTTACAATTTCTTCAATGTTTTCACAAGAAATGGTTACTATGAATGATAAACAATTTAGACACAGATCTGCAGAAGCACCCAATTCCTATTAAGATGTCTTACTCCCTCTGTTCCATGTTTGAGGATCTGGACCCTTGGCTCCTGAGGTTTTCTGGCTATGGCCTCATCAGACTTTTCAGGCAGAGATATATAGAGGAAGTTACATCTACTGGAACTGGAGCTACTTCAGAGAAGTAGCTGTACAAGGGATGACTGCTGGCACTGCATTTAAAAACTCTAATAAGAAGGAAATTCTTCACAGACTTCAAAGATATGTGGTTTTTTAAATGGGACTCCATTTTGCTTTTTTGCACCCTTCTAAACTGTGGTTGGAATTTGAAGGGAGTACTTTTGTTTTCCGGTCCGTGAAAGCAGTCAGTGTATTTTTAGAATACAAGACAAAAAGCTTTACTGAAGTTTTTAAAGAAGTATGTCCCACTGGATCAGCTGTAGAGTAAAACTCTTGCACTGCAATTGGGCTGAAATTATTTATGGAATAGTCATTATCCATTGGTAAAAGGAACCTTACATTTTATGTCAAAGTATCTCTCCTTTCTATAAATTCTACTGGAAAACTTTGTTGAGCACTTATTTGTATATCATAATAGAAGAAATGGTGTAATGTGAGGGTGTAGAATTAGAAAAAATTATCACCCAGGAAATGCAGCCCTTACTAAATCCTCAAACATTAGGGTGTAAATGGGATTTAACAGTTATATTTGCTTCATAAGGATGAATCTGATCCTACAAGTAGAGAGCCATAGTATTGCTTTAGTTTGTGGTGCATTTCACATATTTTTAACCACCTAAACTGGGATATTTTGTTTACGGTATTTATCAAAGCTTACTCTTTACTTAAAGGCAAGAGATGGGCACCTTTTAGAGGCCGTATTATCTTCTTCACTCAGAAAACATTTTAAAAAGGAATGAACTGCCATTAGAGGATTCTCTTCCCATCCTGCCTTCCCCCCAACCTTCCCCCAAAATGTCTAGACCTAGAAGAGGTCAGAAAGATAAAACATCCTTAAACACAGAGGTAGGAGGACTAATTTCTTTGCTTTCTCACATGTAGAAGAATGAATGGTGCAAAATTAAAAAAACCCTCATCTATTTGCATGATGAGTTCTTTACCTCTGGATAAATCTTTATGTACTTCTTATATATGCCCAAGGATCGCTGATGGCCTATGCGTCTAATTTTTGGGTCTGATTTGAATTGTCAGGGTGTGAGATCAGACATAATGAAAGCTACAGAGTAGTCCATTATTTGTTATTTTTGGCTGCTAGTGATGAAAATTTCTCTGAGCAGGTCTGTGTCATTATATGACAATCCATGTATCAATATCTTGAACAGAATCTAGGAACAAGACCAAACACTTCTGTACCACAATTATTTCAATATATATTGGCTTTTACTTTTTATTTCTTTCTTTCAAATGCAGCTGCAAGTTTTTTGTCCCAGCTAAGATCTGGTGAAACCTAGAGACATTAAATTACGAAAACAACAGGATACTTTCCAAGGAACAGAAGCAGTTGGATTATACAAATGAGACATTCCGCTAAATGAAAGCAAGAAATGTTTAAAATCAAAGTTTAGCAAGAGCAGTGTAATTGTAGTCATGATAAAAAAAAAAAAAAATCCATTAAGTAGCTTTGGAAATGGCTGCAAACAGCTTTTAGAAAGGGGGGTGGTGCTGTCATTTGGCAGGGACAATCCTATTAATAAGAGAATTTCTACAATACGGTATAAATTTTCTTGCTCCTGTCTTCCCCTTTCCTGTTTTACTACAGTTCATACTTGGGCAATAGAACTTGCAAGAAGAGCATCATTTTTCTTGAGCTTGAAGCTTTTATTTCACTACAACTGAAGCTTATCAATGGAAGCAAAGGGTGCCAGGAAAGGTGGGAAGTCATGAAAGTCAGGGTAAATGAGCTCTCAATAATTCCTTCTGTGTATTACGAAGATTAGGATATTAGGCTATATCACTACTAGGGCCAGTGCAGTACCTTTTGAAGTAACAGCCTCGTGCCTTGTTCCAAAGGGGTTATGTCTAACCTGTGGCACCTAGGCTGCTTTCCATCATTTCCTTCATCTTTTGTTCATTAGTGACAAGCCCAGCAGAGACCAAAGCTGTAGGTGCATGTTCCTGACCTGGGTCAGGATAAGACCACCCCCAACCCTTCATGGCAGCCTTCACAACGGTCCAGATCCCTGGGCAGAAAATCTGGGTGAGAAGGGAGCTGTGGTGAGTTTGCACAAGGTCCCTGACCCAAGTAATCATTGATCCAGGACGTCAGGCTCTGTTCGTGGTGCGTTTACTCCCAGAGCCTTATCCCACCACAGGAATTTGGGAAATGAGACGGTGAGTGTAGTGCTTTATATGATAGAGTGCTGCACTCCGAGTGCCCCACAAGCTCTGCTAGCTGGCTTACTGTCTTCCTGCTCTCCCCTTATTTATCCATGGTCCACATTATCATTTCTACTTTTGTTTCATAGGCACAGCTCTCACACTGCTATGGGTGTCCTTCTGCTTCGCTGCTTCAGCAAGTCACCTGGTGTACCAATGTACCTGTACTGTGAGTTACCCCCCCCCCCAAAGCGCAGTGCAACTGAGGTGAGAATCACACCATGTGTATTTACTGGTGTTGTATGCCAGCATAAGGGTATGGTCAAGCAAAGTTGCAGATCTCACTTGCTAGGCTGCGTTATACACGAGTGTGTGGTATCGATAAGAAACTACTGTGTTACAGTAGTGAAGAAGCAGTGACAGCAACTGTGACATTACTTGCGGAAATAGGCTTATTACTGTGAACAAAGGAATTTGTAAAAAAGTGTCTAGACCATTCTCCTTAGATATCTAATCTATAGTAAATATTCATAGCTGCAGTTTAAAGTTTACATTCTTTGAATATACAGCATGCTGCTTATTGTAAATATCAGATGCTAAGAGAAGAGCTCTGTAAAAGTTAGAATACAACTTCATATTTGAAGCCTTCTCATCTAGAAACAGCATACTTCACCTTATGTATGATTTCCAAGATTTCTTGCATGTCAAATGAGTTCTTTGTACTCAGGTTTTTAATCCATGCATTGATGTAACATAAGCCCATTATTTAATGCTAAACAACATAAATCACCATTCACTTTGTAAAAGAGTTACATTCTAAACCAGCTGTTCAGCAGTAAAATGAGCTTTAGTTGAATTTATAAAGTGGTAAGTTTTTTTCTAATAGTTGTGGTGGGGCAAAGGAGAACTAATTGCTTGAAGAACTGGTTATCAACCAGCACTGACTTCGATAAGCTAGGTATCGTAAGGATAAAACCCCTACAACTTTTTTTCCTAAGAATGCCTCTGTATTTAAGCAGAAGAAGAAAGTGTATATAGAATGGAAATAAAACAAACCTAGATTAGATTACTAGTTTAGTAAGCTTCCCAAATAAAAATATTGGAATTGGAAGAATAGTTAAGAAAGGTCACAGTAACAAATGGCTCATGAATTAACGATGCCGAGTCAACTGCTCACAGATAATAAATATCCAGTTTAGGAAACAGAAAACCACACGGATTTCTGATAACTAATGCCTTTTGTAATATCTGCCAAAATGTCTGTCTGGCAAGGTTTTCTAAAGGCAAAGTAGTAAATGAGCTAGATCTTGAGTATACTTTGAATGTGCTAAGTAAAAGCATGATATCTTTTTATGAGACCTGAAATGCTTTCACAATTCAAGTGACAGAGAGTGTGTCGGGAAAATGAGAGGAGCCATGAAGAAGGCACGTCTTCAGTTGTGTAAGTAGGCATGGCTCCCTGACGCTTCAGCAGATCTGCTTTCATTCATACTAGCTGTAAATCTGACCCCTGGCACTTTCAAATTTTCCTGCAGAGCGTTATTTGAGTAGACAACAGAGTTAATGATTGTGAAGTGTTTGAAGAGGCTGAGGAAAAAAATTGTATTGCTAATAAGTCTCACGCATAATGTAGGGCTAGAGCAACACTGTTGTGACAGTGCTGCACATCAAGGATGATTCCCCCAGCCTCAGTGGTACTGAGTTGCCTCAGGGTAAAAGAAAAAAGAGATACTGATACATTATGGATTTGAATTTTATTAAGCTATGTAAACAACACTAGCCCACTGGGCCATGGTATACTGATAGCTTTTGGTTTCCATTTTCTTTCTTCTTAAATAGAATAAGAAAATCCTTCTTCAAGTTGAGAAACTAATTGCTTTGTGGAAGACAGAGATCCTTACGGTTGCCTCCATCACATCATTGCTGTCAAGGGGATTTCTGAGGATTAAAAACTTGTAAGCAGCTTTCAAAAATAAATACAAATAGTGATTCAGAACAGTGGCAACCAAGTAAGTTTGAAGTAATATCTTTGAACATAAAATAATGCAAGATGAAGAAAAAAAGATCTTCCATTTAAAAAAACCCCAAACCCTAATATACTGAGTGGTCTATTTGCAATACCTGTAATATCTGCATTTTTGTATGAAATCAGTTTTTATGATGGTGAAGGTGAAAATAGTTCACAATATAATGAGTGTTGAGTAGTAGGAAAGATAATCTGGGATTTTTATATACACATTTACTTTCACAAAAGGACTTGTACAGTATTATTTTTAGTAATAAGTCTCTACTCCAATTTTTGTACTTCGGTGAACTGCTGGAGAGAGCACTACAGAGAGATGGCTGCATGTGTGTGACTGAATACAGCCATTTTTTTTTTAAAGGGTAGTATGGATTTAACAGAAAAATAAAGCTTTGTCTACTTTTGGGAGATAATAGTGCAATTACCTGAGCCTTGCAGCTGGCAGACATTTCCCATGCAAATTTGAAGAACTCTTATAGTGCTTAATGAAGATTTTGCGCTCTGATCAATTATCTTCAGGAAATAGCCATGCTGTAATTGGCAGCCTAAAAGGGAGTTAATTAGGAAGATCTTTGTGGGACAGCAATCCTCCTTGGTGGGCAGAGTTAAGGCAATGACATTTGATCTCGCCGTATACCATTTCTAACATGAGAAAAAAGATGAAGGTACACATATGAAAAAGGATAAATTATGTATAACTACATTTCTAGCCTGAAAAATGTCTAATGATTCCATTATGTGAGAAGCAGGCAGAGTCCTATCTAATCCATAGTAGTGTACACATAGTGCTGGACATGGTAGTTGGATTAAAAAAATAAGATGAAAAAAGGAGCGGTGCATTTCCAGTAGATTTTGATTTCATTATAGTTTATTGACCGCTGGAGTTTCTCCCATGCAATTCTTCACTGAATGTAGTGTTTTACAAGGAAGTTTGATTTGTCTCAGTATTAAAAGCCACTGTTTAAAACCTTCAGTAGTCTGTCTTAGGCCATTTCATAGCTTTGGATGATTACTTGTGACATATGTGATGAAATGAAACAAAATAGAAAAATAGTGCCAAAATGCAGCCTGTATTCAGCTTAAACAAGTTACATTGAAAAGTAAATAAGATTTAGTATTAAAAGGCTGATGTGGGTTTAATTTGCAGATTTCATGAGGAGTAAGTATTTCTACAAGTCTTTTTGCTTTTATAATGAAGTATCAAATTGGCAGTATTCCAGGCCACTTTCCATAATACATGAAGTTGATTGTGCTGCTAAAGCACTTACTCTAATTTTTAGAAAAGAGGAGCAATAAAAACTCCACCTAAAAATCTGAAAGGGGGGGGGGGGGAGACTCAAAATATGTTAAAATAACAAGCTTTTTTCTTTTTCATTTGAATGATGAAAAGATGCCCATTTTCTGGAGACCACCAGAAAATGTTGAATTACTTTCTTTTAATTTACTTCAGAGAAGTAAAATCAAAATTGGGGGGAGAGGGTTTACTTAGAATAAAACAAATGTAACACTGATCTTTAAAAGTAAATAGATAAAAAATAATCTGAAGGGTCTGGACAGCTACTTCTTGTTATGCTAAATTCCTAACTTGGTTAAATTAATGCAACAACACCAAGTAGAAAAATTTTTAATCACTAAACCATAATCCTGCAAAAGCATATGCCTCACTGAAATTATCAGAAAGCCACATGTAAATAGTTATGCCAGTGGATGTGCGAGAGAGTTGGTCCTTGTGGGCAGCTAGGTAAATGCACTAGTAGTAGAGTAAATAAGAAATGTTTTGCTTATGATGTGAAATGCAGTTCTGGGGAACTCTGACATGGGATTTCTCTAAAAGAAAGGTTTTATGTTTTGAAAAGTAGATTGGATCTTACTGGATGGCAGAGAGTACCTTATTTATTTCTTTCCCAGATGAATGACAGAATTAGTGGCTGAAGAGAAAGCAAAGATGGCTGGGGATTCATAAACCCACTTCACCTATTCACCAGCCAAAGCAACTGGCTGGGAGCCCCCAGCACATTAATTAAAAACTAACTCTGACAAAGGACGCTGGAGCTCTGTAATGAGGTGCTTGGTGTGCAGGGTGTCATTGCAGTGGGGAGCTCTTGGTGCAGTGATCAGCCAGAGCAGGGGCCTGAGGGTGTGCTCTAGAGAAAGCATGCCAGGACCTGAGAGCCGTATCACTCTGTCCCGTCGGTGGGATGCTGCATAATTAGGCGTACATCCCTGCGGTTTCTTCTTTGGTGCCTGGGCTATGTGAAAGTATTTCAGTTCACTTATAAAGACCCTGAATCTTTCCCTTAAGATTCAGACACTTAGAACTCTGTCAAAAGTTAGAATTCTGTCAAACGTGTGTTTATGTATTTATTTCTTCTTTAAAGAGTGGACTCCTTATTGGTCCCCATTTTTTATTTGATCATAGAAGGGTATGCATCTGTGTGCAAGTGCATTCGACAGGGAGCATAGCTCTGCAGCCTGGTGGTTGCGGCAGCCACTTTGGGATGGGTAGGTTAAGTTTCTATTCTTGTTCTGAAGCCTGTTTCTGAGTTTAGCATCCAGCTGGTTTTAGATAGGATATAAAAATAGGCTTTGAGTTGATGCCAGGTCTTCCCCATCTCAGCTGCATGCTTTCCTTCTTTTAGTGATTTGCCGCAACAGAGTAAATGATCAACAAGAGTACCCAGAGATACCCCTTTGCATCCTTCACCATCACCTTCTCGCTCCTTCCTTTCTATCCTGAGCCTCCGATTGCTCTGAAACTGCGAGCTGAGATATCCTCCACCTTCCCAGTCCATGGCATAATGCTTGCTGTGTAGCAGCATCAGCAAGAAATTTTATATGTGGATGGTTGTATCATATCTTGTCAGTATACTATGAAAAGTATCTTTTGAGTATCTACTGGATATCTAGTGGATAAAGGTCAACCCACAGAGGCTGGGCAGGTGTCGAGGTTTTACAGTGCTTTCTGGTCAAATGTGGCTGAGTGGTGAGTTTAGACGTTTTCAGTGCTAGATGGCAGCCAAATGTGTGTAGTTTTGTTTTGTTTTTTAATCTCAGTGTTTGTATGCAGGTGGCCCAATTCTGCTTTAATGACCCAATTATTTTGCTGAGCGTAACTGTAAGTAATTCAGTCCCTCTTCCCATAAAAGGGGGGAAGAAGCAAGAAATTGTTATCTCTTACTCTGGGCTATAATTAAAGACAATTGAACTGTAGATGAGTGATCTCTTTTGAAAATCCTTCTTTTAGAATTCTAGAAGGTTATTTTACATATTAGCTTACTTGCAATTTAGATGCAAGGATAAAAATACTGGTTAAGAAATCTACTGCAAATAATACAAAGATATAATTTTCCAAAATTCCTAAAAATTTTTAGATGTTCTGGAAAAAAAAAATTGAATGTTTCCTGTTTTCACCTTTTTTAATTCTTCCTTCCCTGCCTTACTGTAAAGTAAGTTGTGGGAAAATAAATGCATTCCCTTTAAGCTTAGAAGATTCTCTTTCAAACTTCAAAATAGCTAAAATAGCTTAAAAATTAAAAAATGCCCATATGAGTTTCAAATTCGGTAAATAGCCTTTTTTTTCTGTAAAAAAAATGACTTGAAAGTTTTTATATAACTCTCCTGTTTAATGTAATGAAGTGGTCTTCCCCAAAACAGATAATTGAAAGTGACAGATCTATCTACCACTGAAATATTTTGTTAAGAGAAGCTACATCCCAAAGTAAGAGATAAGCATTTGCATCCTAAGGAAGCCTTGGAACTGTAAGGATTTCAGATGGCAGGTCCTTTTTCTCCTCAAAGCAGCACAAAAACCTTGTGTCCACTGCTTTATCCAACAATATTTTGGCTGTAACTGCCAAAGGCTGAAAGAGGAAAACATCATTTGCTTGGTAACCATTGCCACCAAAGAGAAGTCCATTGGCTTATGGGGTAACAACCAGTTGCAAGAAAAGCACTGGTATGCCTTGTTATATCATCCCAAGGTCAGGTCTGTAGTCACCTAACAATAATCTGTTAATCAATAAGCTGAATAGTGTTACTGACAGTATATTGAGGAGCTGGAAAGAACACAGTGAATGACTTCCATGTCAAAGACTAACCAGATTTCTTTCCTCATACAGTGTTAAACTACTCCTCAGTAGCTGTAACATTTACATAAGTCTTCCGGAGTTTTAGTTTACTGATTCAGTTGCCAAAGTCAGACTTAAATTTTTGTATCTGTTCCTGTCTCTTGCTTTTATAAAGCATAATATAGCCTGCAGAAAAATATTTTGTGGTATGCATACATACCCTTTTCTAATGCAATTAGTCCCATTTCATGAGATCTAAACTTCAGTCATACAAGGAGTCATATCCTGCAGCTGTCATATAACTTCAGGAATAGGCTTTGGTGCTGCATCAAATAAGGATAAGCTAAATCAAAATAAAGAACAAAGTACTTGCCAAAATGTTTTTTTCCTGGCTGGAAGGCTGATGAGAGTTGTAACGATTAAAAAAAAAAAAAAAAAAAAAAAAAAAGGAAAAGAAAACCCAGAAAAAGACAGTACCTTTGCATTGGGCAAAAACAGAGAGCTAGGGAAAAGAAAGTTTATGTTACCATGCTTTTGGGCTCTCTATCTTCATCTGTCTGTGACTTGTTTGGCAGTTTCAAGAACATTTTAAAGTGGTAGAAAGTGCTTATAAAAAATATTGCTTTTGCAAGTAGGTAAAAATTGGTGGATAGGTGAAGGGGAGAGCTTCAAGTTAGTGTCCCCTGCCTTTTCTTTCTCCTCCTTCCTAAAGTCCGAGCTCAGCAGCTATCATGTCTGACTTGGCTCATGAGCTGATCAGTGTAATTGCTGTATTAGCCAGCTGACTAGTATAAATTAACTCTGGTCCAGTTTTTAATTAATAAAGAGAACAATCTGTGGATATGGAAAGGATAAAATTAGAAAATGAGGGAAAAACTAGAAGTACTGTGGAAAAAATGAGCTGAGAGAGAACATGGGGTCAAGTGCTGAAGTCTTACACACAAAAGTGCAGTAAATCAGGGCTCATTTTGGAATTAGTTTCTTTATTATGGAAATGTGAACTTTTGACATTTTATGTGAAATTCCAATATTTATAGATATTTACTTATATAAATAAACTTGGTCACACATACCTAGGTATTTAACATACTTAGGAATTAGTCTACAGCACAGGTTATTATGTACATGACAACAACAAGGAGATTTTTAATTCCAGAGATTCCTTTCATATGCCAACCTGGCCCCAGCAAGGAGAATGAGCTGTCGCACCATAAAAATAAAGGTTAGTGTGATTTTCCCCACATGTCACACATCGCCCTATGAGGACAAGCCTTTTCCCTTTCCATGTCCTGCTGCCCCAGTCTGTGTTTGGTGCTGCCTTCCTCCATCCTCTCCATGACTCTCCTCTCTCTTTCTGTGCTCCTGGCTTCCTTGCGCCTCCAGCAGCCATCACAGCTCTCTACACTGGGCTGATTTATTGACCTGTAAATGTCAGGAGTGAAGGCCTAAGGGAAGAAAGTGTGTGGGAGATGGGGTTGGTGGGATGGAGAAGAGGCTCCTATGGAGAGGGCTGAGAGGGAGGGAATGTGCCATACCTCTTGCCTACTGTCTGAAGCCAGATGCTTTCTGCATTAACTTGTGTGTTATCTGAGGGTTACCTGCGTACTATTCTTTCAGGGGTTGCTGGTTTATCTGAGGGTGGATGATATATAGAAAACAGGGTAATTCATCTTTTATCAGTTACAACCGGTCCAAACACTTATTGCAGGAGATCAGACTAGAAGATAATCACAGTTCAGGTCCTTGCAGTCTTAAAATCTATTATGTGTTGGGTTCAGTGCCTTTTTAGCTGGAAGATGATCATTTATAACATTCAGAAACTCTCTTATGTTTTGCCATTGGCTGCCTGTGACCTTTAGCATATGTCAAGCATATGGTGAATTTCTGAATGCTTAGATTGTAGCGGCAAGGTGTTATATTCCTATTATTTAGTTGGTTTTGACTCCCAGTTTTGGCATGAGACCACTGTAGATGGGCCATTTTCTATTCATTTAACTGATTAAGAAAAATAAATCTTTCCTTGTTGATTTGTTGATATATTCACTTTGTTTCTGCAGCAGCAGCAATAGATCTGGTAACAATAAGATAGTTGAAAGCAGGAAACATTACTTTCTACTCAAAGAAAGGACAAATCCCTCACATTTCTAAGTAATCTGGTGTAACAAGGCTTGTAAAATACTTACTTTACACATATAATCATTGCAAGGTAAAAATTTCATATTATATTCTCTTTTACACAGTGTGTTGTACTAGACCATTATTTCCAAATGTTTCCACTAACGTTGGGTGACGTGCTTTGGGTGACTGTTTGAGGTATATCAAACCTGACTGTGAGACTGTGCTTTAGAACTTTATTTGGAACTGCAAATATTCAACCCTGAGAGCAGGCTCTGGGACACCCAAGGCAGGCACTCAGTAAGGAGGCACTGAAAGTTAGGAGATGTAGAAAAAAAAGAGAAATGAAAAAAACAATTTGACTTAATAATTTCAGGGGGATAAAACAAACAGTGACCCTGTTGTCTTTTTTTTTAATATATAACTTACTCATTGATTCACCTAAACTATCTATTCCTCATAATTTTTCTCAGGTTCTGTGGCTGCAAAGATATTGATGACCTGCTAATTTATTCCTTGTGTTCTTTATGAATTTTGTCTGTTGCCAAAAATTGCCCTCAAATGAGGGTAGTCAAATGAGAGCATTTTCACATCTCTCTTAAGCACCCTGCATGTGTTCTGCTTTAAGAAAAAAAAAAAAAGGCTTTATTTTATGAGGGTTTTTTTTAAACCCACAGAGCTGTGAAGCTTACCATAATTTACAAAAAGCTTTATGACTGGGAGTGGGTGGGAGGAGAAAGAAGGGAAATAAATAAGCTGAGGGAAGGTGAGGAGGTCTTTGAATGAAATAAATAAAATGAGACTATGCCAACTCTTCTCTAATAATGCTGGGAGAAGGAGATAGAGAATTGCTAACAACATATTTCCCAGGTTTCACCAAAGTAAAACTAGAAACAATTTTGGCAGTGGGTGACCAGAGAAATTGTCATGTTGGTTCCCTACAGTTTTAATATCCTTGCCTATAAATGGAATTAACACCTTTAAGACATTTCTTTAAGACATTAAAGTCAAGAATAAGTTTTTGTCACACATCTTCTAATAAAATATTGACTAGAAGAGATTAAAGAGATGTTAATTAGACCAAGAAATGTGTCCTTTGTAGAGAAATACGTGAAGTTTTTCTAGAAATGCACATAAATAAATATGTGTGAATAAATGGTGGTGTATTATTGGCCTTTAGTTTGAGATGGCTGTATGATGAGTTGCACTGGTTGTGCTTGATTTGTGCTAGTAAGATACCAGACGGGAATGCTGTTTTAATTTCAATGCTAATTTTACTGTGAGAGAATGTATTCTATCAGCTATCATCCCAAATGAAACCAGCAATTACTTTTGAAAGTAGTGGAAATCCTGATAATCAGGGCTAACACAGAATTACAGAAAATTGCGTTTTCTTCTAAGGAAAATTTTAGGGACTTTTGAAAAAAAAATGTACTTTGCAGTAATTTTTATCACACTGCACTTATAGATTCAAGTTATCCTCATTGCTATGGGACCCAATTGTATTTGTCTGAGACGAAGGAAAAAAATGTAATTTACTTTCAGCAGCTTTTCATGTGTAATACAGCTTCACATTAATATTGAGCGCCTTTTGACTAGAAGCAAGAGCTTAAAACTTCAACCACTTTGTACTTTGCAATCAACCCATGAGGCATCTAAAAATGAAATTGTCTGAATTTCAGTGGAGTGAAATAGGGATCAATAGCAACTCCAAAAGCTAGTGCCCTGCTCAAGTAAGTAGAAATCTAACGTGTGGGACATGGGTTTGCATATTATAGCCAAATGTGCCCCTAGGAAAGGAGAATTCCTACCACCCTTTCTGGTGGCTAACAGTTTTTGAAGTAATTGCAGCCTGTTGTTCTGGAGGCACAAGAGAGGGATTTTAGTGACTCCAGTGGAATCATTCCAGATGTGGTGGAAATGAGATCACGTTCTGGGCCTCCTTTTATAGCTCTGGTGAGATACAAGATTGCAAAACTTACACAAGAGACTGTGCCAGCTCAAGAAAGCTGCTTT